>UESW01003020.1:118055-130731 GCA_900491605.1 Calamus simplicifolius | reverse complement strand
AATATTCGCTCCAATTTACATAATATAATAGGAATTTATTCCTCAAGCCTTGCCATTGATGTAGAAGTAATGACTCTAGCAGTTAACTCCTTGAAGAATAAGCTAAGCTCCATTAGTGCCTTTCATATGTGGATAGGAAGTACTCACAAAAAGCTATGGGTAATAATCGCTCCATAAAGACATGATAGTTATGACTCTTCATGCTGAACAACTTAAGCTTATGCATGTCGACACATCTAAAAAAGTTTGAGGTATATCCATCTAAAAATTTTAATCCTTTAACCCATTGACATAACACTGCTTGAGAATTTCTATCAGGCTATAGCATGCTTTAGGATATGTCCCATCGACATTCCTCCTTAGATCATATCTTCTATAGTATAGATTTACTTCTTGTCTTGATTTTGCAATGTCCTTTAATTTTTTTAGGATGTTTAGCACTGTACTAAATATGTTATCAAAGAAATTCTTCTCAATATGCATCACATCCAAGTTGTGCCAGATGAGATTGGCACTCCAGTATGGCAAATCCTAAAGAATACTTTGCTTCTCCAACTATGTTCTTTCCATATACAACCATTTATTCTATCTGCATCTGGTTCCCAAGCATACTTCAAATCCAATTGATCTATTGTATCTAAAATAGTTGTGCCAGACATAATCGGTGGGATAACTTTTATAACTGCTTTGTTCTTTGTGAAGGCAGTCAAGTTACGTCTATAAGGATGATTGCCGGCAAGAACTTTCTGTGATTATCGAACTATGACTGCTTACTACTCTTCTACAATGTGAATGCATCAGAATCATCCATGCAATAAGGGCAGGCCATACGCTCGATAGTGCTCCACCCAGACAACATTGCATATGCTGAAAAGTCACTAATTATCCACATCAGAGTTGCTCTCATAATGAAATTTTATTTCATTGATATGTCAAATGCTATAACTCTAGTTTTTCACAACATTTTTAATTTAACTACCAATGGTTATAGAAAAACATCAATCTTTTTCTTCGGATTTGAAGGATCAGGCATCAAAAATATCAAAAAACATTGCAGAAGCTGTCATGCACTGCCATGGTGGAAGATTATATACAGTCAAAATCATAGGCCAACAAGAATACTATTGCCCTGCTTGACCGAATGGTTGGAAGCCATCAGCACAAAGTCCTAATCATACATTTATGGTCTCATCGACAAAATTAGGATGGTTTTCATTGAAATGCTTTCAAGCTTTTGAATCAGATGGATGGCCTATTTCACCTTCTTTAACTTTATGTTCGGCATGCCATCTCATACTTGCAGCACTAGCTTCTGATCTGTATAATTGCAGCAAACATGGAGTAAGAGAAAAGTAATGTATCCTTTTATATGGCATACTTTTTCTCCTACTTGAACCAGCTCCTTCTTGTTCACTCTTGTACCTCGATTGCCCGCATATCTTAACCATTTCAATCTTGAATCTTCACCCCAATATATCATATAATTGTTTAAACAATAGTTAATCTTATTCACTGATATACCAAGCCCATATAACTTCTTTATTTAGTAAAAACTGTCCATTGCAACATTATCGCTAGGCATAACTTCCTTTATTAATCCAGTGACTATATCAAAAGCCTTTTCGGATAAGCGATGCTCTGCTATAATGTTCAGCAAACGAGCAGCTAAAGACATTAACTATGAATGGTTCTCGCATCTAGGATATAATTCTTGATTTGCGCACGTAGCATGTCATAAAATTGTTGTGCTTCTGGATTTGGTTTTTCATTCAAAGAATTTTGATTGAATTCATTACCTGCTGCATTCATCATCATTTCTTTATATTTATTTTGATTGAATTCATTACCCGCTTGATTGCTTGTCCCAGCAATCATTCCCTCTGTTTCACCATGATAGTTCCATACTTTGTACCAAGGAATAAATTCTTTTCTACAAAGATGAACCTTTATAATTTCAACATCTCTGTAGGCTTTGTTTTGATACTTCTTCAAATTATAGGGGCATCAAATTAGAGGACCATCCATCCAATACAGTTGGCTACAAGCAAATGCAATGAATTCCTCCAAACCGTTAATAAAATTAGGATTAAGCAATCCATCCTTCAACCTTGTATACATCCACGAGCGATCCCTGCTCATTTAGGATGACTTATATGAACACAACTTCTGTTTTACGATGAAAACCAGTAAGTTGATGTATTTATTCGAAGTAATTATTATTGTTAGTGATAAAATATAATTTAGAAGATATAACATCTTCATTTTACAAGTATCAATATTACAAGTATAAAATTGCATATATAATATAATATCAAGTAACAAAATTTACAAGTATCAATAACACAAGTATCAAAATTGACAAGTATCAATATAACAAGTATCAATAACATAAGTATCAAAATTGATAAGTATCAATATTACAACTGCAAGTATCAAAATTTACAAGTATCAATATTATAAGTATCAAAATTTATAAGTATCAATATTAAATTATCCAAATTACGTGTATTAATAGCATCTTTATTTTACAAATATCAATATTACAAGTATCAAATTGTATATATAATAATATAAATTAAGTAACAAAATTTACAAGCATCAATATTACAAGTATCAAAATTTATATGTATCAATATTAAATTATCCAAATTTACGTGTATCAATAGCATCTTCATTTTACAATTATCAACATTACAAGTATCAAATTGCATATGTAATATAATATAATTTAAGTAACAAAATTTACAAGTATCAATATTACAAGTATCAAAATTTACATGTATCAATAACATCTTCATTTTACATTGCTTCTTAGTTATAGAATAAACAACAACTTTTATTAGATACTGATGGCGCCAAGTCACCTTCTTCAAACGTCGGGGAAAACGGACGTCTCGCCCCGGGAAGTCCTGCAAGAAAAGTCCCCAAGGACCGGTGGCACCGGTGGGGACCCTCCGACGATCAAGTCAGTGGCTTGGGTTCAGACAAAGAACCACCCCCCGCGAAGGAAAGCTGAGGCAGTTAGGGTTTTGAGCAGGGAGGAAAAAGCTCTCTAAAACCAGAGATTGAATCCGGCCTATATCCCCCATATCTCTCTTTTTACCTGTCTAAAAACCGTCCTGTGCAGCTTCGGAAGACCTTTCTTTTGTACTGTTTTGATGGACGTAGCTGGGCTCCTATTACTAGAGGCGGCGAGTCGTACATCCTAGCAAGGCGTAGTGGCGCACAGTGGCATGCAATGCGCCAAACATCGTTATGAGACGTGACCCTCCGTACCGGCGCACATTTTAAAGGAGTACGAAATGGTACCACGGCAAGGCACAGCCATGTGCCGGAGATCATGCGTGAGCACCGTACGTGCTGACAGTTGCTGTTTTCTTTGGCGGTTGAATAGCATGTCGACCATGCACCCTGAGGCCAGTAGGACCCCGGGGTTAGGAAGCGATGACCCCACCCCGACCCCGAGGGGGTGCCGGGGGTGGGGAAATGGCCGCTCACCCCGGGGCTGGTAGGGGCCCCGGGGTTAGGAAACGATGACCCCACCCCGACCCCGAGGGGGTGCCGGGGGTGGGGAAATGGCCGCTCACCCCGGGGCTGGTAGGGGCCCCGGGGTTAGGAAACGATGACCCCACCCCGACCCCGAGGGGGTGCCGGGGGTGGGGAAATGGCCGCTCACCCCGGGGCTGGTAGGGGCCCCGGGGTTAGGAAACGATGACCCCCCCCCCCGAGGGGGTGCCGGGGGTGGGGAAATGGCCGCTCACCCCGGGGCTGGTAGGGGCCCCGGGGTTAGGAAGCGATGACCCCACCCCGACCCCGAGGGGGTGCCGGGGGTGGGGAAATGGCCGCTCACCCCGGGGCTGGTAGGGGCCCCGGGGTTAGGAAACGATGACCCCACCCCGACCCCGAGGGGGTGCCGGGGGTGGGGAAATGGCCGCTCACCCCGGGGCTGGTAGGGGCCCCGGGGTTAGGAAACGATGACCCCACCCCGACCCCGAGGGGGTGCCGGGGGTGGGGAAATGGCCGCTCACCCCGGGGCTGGTAGGGGCCCCGGGGTTAGGAACGATGACCCCACCCCGACCCCGAGGGGGTGCCGGGGTGGGGAAATGGCCGCTCACCCCGGGGCTGGTAGGGGCCCCGGGGTTAGGAAACGATGACCCCACCCCGACCCCGAGGGGGTGCCGGGGGTGGGGAAATGGCCGCTCACCCCGGGGCTGGTAGGGGCCCCGGGGTTAGGAAACGATGACCCCACCCCGACCCCGAGGGGGTGCCGGGGGTGGGGAAATGGCCGCTCACCCCGGGGCTGGTAGGGGCCCCGGGGTTAGGAAACGATGACCCCACCCCGACCCCGAGGGGGTGCCGGGGGTGGGGAAATGGCCGCTCACCCGGGGCTGGTAGGGGCCCCGGGGTTAGGAAACGATGACCCCACCCCGACCCCGAGGGGGTGCCGGGGGTGGGGAAATGGCCGCTCACCCCGGGGCTGGTAGGGGCCCCGGGGTTAGGAACGATGACCCCACCCCGACCCCGAGGGGGTGCCGGGGGTGGGGAAATGGCTGACACCCGTTACCTTGCCTGATGACGTTGGGATCAGTCATATCAGATGCCCCCTCGCCCCTGGGGCGAAGCGGGTCCCACCGCTGAGGCCCAAGGGGCGTTCTCCGCGTGGCTGATCCCTAGCCTTGTTCCTTATGCGGACGGTACGGGGATGCAAAGAGACGGCCTTCCGTATCACGCCAGCCACGATCGTCCTCGAAAGTGAGGATCACTCTTCGAAGTCCGCGCGGAAAGGTGCGCAATGATTTCTTCCTATTACGGCGATATCAACGGGGGCCCCACCATTGGTCGGGGGCGCATCGCGCCGCGCGCTGGGCATTCCTCGAGGCGAGCCAGCGTATGGCGAAGGGCCGCGTGGCCGACGGGACATGGCGGGATGTTTTGAAACCCCTCAAAGCCAGGCGAGGGGGAAGGAACTGGCACATACCACTCCATCATCGTCTTCCTCTCTGCCTGTTCTAGCGCTCCCGCAACCTGCAAGCTCGCGTCCGATTTTTCTCGTTTCTTCAGGTCAGCTTCTTTCATCTTGATTCTTTTTTCATGAGTCTACCCTCTTGGACATCGGAGGACGGTTCTGAGGACCGTCCTCCCTCTGTAGGGCCCCAAACCCCTTCTCCTTCCCCCCAATCGAATGGTCCTCTGATTCAGAGGACCATATTCCTTTGGCCCGGCGGCAGGCCGCCGGCAGAGCCGGCGGTGGAGCTGCCGGTGGAGTCCGTTGAGGGGTCGTCGGCCGGGGGCCGGGACCTCCTCGAGGGTGGAGGAATCCCCAGGGGGGGTAGCCTCCTCGATAACACGCTCGGATCTGGAAAGGATCCGGGCCCGTTATCGGATCCCTCAGGAGATCAAATTATTTCTTCCGACTCCTGACGACCGGGTTATCTCCTCCCGACCCGGTCGCGTAGCTTTTTACGAGGTCTGCCTACAGGTAGGCCTCCGTCCTCCTTTCCACCCTTTCTTTATCACGCTCCTTGACTTTATTCCTTAACCCCTCCCAGCTAGTCCCGAACTCCTGTCGGGTAATTAGCGCCTTCGTTATCCTTTGTCACCGCCTAGGTATTGCCCCTAGGGTTAGTTTGTTCCGTAACTTTTATTCTCTTCGGGCCCAGAAGGGGTGGTGGGTGTTTCAGCCCCGACCCAATAGGGTCATTAAACTCCTTTTGCCTTCATCGATTAAGGGGTGGAAACCCCGTTTCTTTTTGCTAATATCGATCAAGTCCGGCCCGGTGGGGGAACCCCGACCTCCGAGGGAATGTCGCGACCGTCCAGCCTGGGGATCGGGAGCGATGGGGCCTTGCTGACTGCCGAGATTCCCCGGTACACCCTATTGCTAGGGGAGGAGAACTTCGAGTCGGCGGGCCTAATCTCCCATCGGGGTAAGTCCTCTTCGCACTTAGCTAGAATCCCGCTCCTCCCTTCCTTTTCTCTTTTTTTTTTTTTTTTTTTTTTTTTTTTTTTTTTTTTTTTGCTGAAGACTTGACTTGCATTGTGCAGCAATGAAGGTTCCGAGGGCAAAATTGTTAAAGGCCATCAAGAAACGGGGTCGGGAAGGATCATCCGGGGGGCAGCAAGCCCCGGCCCCGAAGCGCCTGGTGATCCGGGCTCCCCCCGCCTCCTCCGCGAGGGCCCCCTCCCCAGCGAGGACCTCCCCTCCCGATTCCGCATCACATCCCTGTCCCCGCGGCGGTTGACCTCACGGCCGACACTCCACCAGAGGCTGGAGCCGTAGCGGGAGGCGTCGCTGCAGAGTCGGTGGTGGGGGAGCCCGTGCCGACCGGAGGGTCCCCGGCTCCCCAGGGAGCGACTTCATTTGGTGCCAGCCGGGACTGGGGTGAGGGGCCATCCGGCCCCACCAGTTCCAGCCCCCGAGGGGCCGATTAGGGGCGACCCGCCCACAGGGCCGGGGAGGTCAGAGGCAGCCGAGGGAAGTGGGGACGCATCCAGGTCGCCCCTGGACCTCCTGGGTGATGGCTATTTGGCCGAGCGGTCTTGGGCTCGGTTTTGGATCCCAGGATCACCGAAGGCCTCGGTCGTCAGAAGACAGGCGAATTTTTCAGGGAATCTTATGCCGCTGCGTTCAGGGTAGGCGACCTTTTCGCCCCTTATCTCTTATTGTTCATATATGCATATTTCGCTGACTCGAGGTTTGTGCGCAGATCGTGCATTCCCTAAAGGCCGCTAGGGAAGTGATCCGCGGGGAGAAGAACCTTCTCCGGGAGATGCAGGATCGCGCAGAGGCAGCGGAGAAGGCACTGGGGGAGATCAAGAGTCCTGCGCCAGCGAGTAAGAGCCGCCGAGGGCAAAATGGAGATTGAGGCCAACCGTGCGCGCGCGGCGATCTCCCAGATGATGGAATCCGAGAGTGCGGTTATGGCGCGGGACATGCATATCTCGGAGCTAACCGAGGCCCTTCGGGAGGCAGAAGAGCGGGCAGGGCGGCATCAGAGGAGGCTAGGGCGGCGAGAGCAGAGGCCGAGGCGGCAAAAGAAGAGGCTGGCCGGCATAAGGAGGAGTTAGGTCGCGCCAGAGAAACCGAGAGGGATGCGGTGGAAGCCTTAGCCGCAGAGAAAACTCGAGCTGCTGGGCTTGTCGAAGAGTACAGATCGTCTGAACGTTACTCAGACGACCTAGCCGAGGCGTCAGCCGCGGCGTTCCTTGACGGCTTCCAGTATGCCAAAGAAAAAGTGGCCAAGGACCTGGATTTCCCTCGCGCCCTGGAGTTGAGCCAGAGCCATCGTCGGACCCGTCCCCTTCCGATGACGAACCCGCACCAGCGGAGCCCTGAACTCGCACCCGCTATGTTGCTCTTTTCTTCTTTTTTTTTTTTTTTGTAAGCCCGACCACGTCGGGGTTTTGTAATCCCTTCTATTAATGAAAATACCTTTCTTGACAGTTTTCGCACTGTTATTGACTTTGCTGTTTGACATGCGACCATACGAGTCCGTTCGTTCCGTCGATTCTAGGGAACACCTTCCTACCCACGCCGTTCCGCCTTAACATGGACCCGCTAGTTAAAGTTAAGCGGGTTTGGGTCTTGGGAGCCAGGGCACGGCTGACCGGAGACTAGGCCGGTGGGCGCCCTTGGGGCTACAGGCGCGACGCTTGGTCAAGCATCGAACCTGGTGCTGGTCTGGCGCGCGGCTTGACGCCCGTGGGGCTTGACTTTGACCTGGCCGGTAGAGTGGGGGTCCTGACTGCGAAGAACCCTTGATACGTCAATCCGCCGGCGGTTAGTCGGGTTTTATGCTTGATCGGCGCGGGCTTTAAGTGCCGACGGATTGCCGGGCTTTTGCTGAGTACGCCGCTCTGCCCACTGGGCTTATGCCTGAGGGCCCGACGCCGGGCTTTTGTTGCTGAGAGCCGGTGGTACACCGCTCTGCCAGTGGTACACTGGGCTTATGCCTGGCTGGTGCAGGGCTTTGAGTGCCGACGAAGTGCCGGGCTTTTGTTGCTGAGAGCCGGTGGTACACCGCTCTGCCAGTGGTACACTGGGCTTATGCCTGGCTGGTGCAGGGCTTTGGTGCCGACCCGGGCTTTTGTTGCTGAGAGCCGGTGGTACACCGCTCTGCCAGTGGTACACTGGGCTTATGCCTGGCTGGTGCAGGGCTTTGAGTGCCGACGAAGTGCCGGGCTTTTGTTGCTGAGAGCCGGTGGTACACCGCTCTGCCAGTGGTACACTGGGCTTATGCCTGGCTGGTGCAGGGCTTTGAGTGCCGACGAAGTGCCGGGCTTTTGTTGCTGAGAGCCGGTGGTACACCGCTCTGCCAGTGGTACACTGGGCTTATGCCTGGCTGGTGCAGGGCTTTGAGTGCCGACGAAGTGCCGGGCTTTTGTTGCTGAGAGCCGGTGGTACACCGCTCTGCCAGTGGTACACTGGGCTTATGCCTGGCTGGTGCAGGGCTTTGAGTGCCGACGAAGTGCCGGGCTTTTGTTGCTGAGAGCCGGTGGTACACCGCTCTGCCAGTGGTACACTGGGCTTATGCCTGGCTGGTGCAGGGCTTTGAGTGCCGACGAAGTGCCGGGCTTTTGTTGCTGAGAGCCGGTGGTACACCGCTCTGCCAGTGGTACACTGGGCTTATGCCTGGCTGGTGCAGGGCTTTGGTGCCGACGGTGCCGGGCTTTTGTTGCTGAGAGCCGGTGGTACACCGCTCTGCCAGTGGTACACTGGGCTTATGCCTGGCTGGTGCAGGGCTTTGAGTGCCGACGGTGCCGGGCTTTTGTTGCTGAGAGCCGGTGGTACACCGCTCTGCCAGTGGTACACTGGGCTTATGCCTGGCTGGTGCAGGGCTTTGAGTGCCGACGCCGGGCTTTTGTTGCTGAGAGCCGGTGGTACACCGCTCTGCCAGTGGTACACTGGGCTTATGCCTGGCTGGTAGGGCTTTGGTGCCGACTGGGGCTTTTGTTGCTGAGAGCCGGTGGTACACCGCTCTGCCAGTGGTACACTGGGCTTATGCCTGGCTGGTGCAGGGCTTTGGTGCCGACGAAGTGCCGGGCTTTTGTTGCTGAGAGCCGGTGGTACACCGCTCTGCCAGTGGTACACTGGGCTTATGCCTGGCTGGTGCAGGGCTTTGAGTGCCGACGCCGGGCTTTTGTTGCTGAGAGCCGGTGGTACACCGCTCTGCCAGTGGTACACTGGGCTTATGCCTGGCTGGTGCAGGGCTTTGAGTGCCGACGAAGTGCCGGGCTTTTGTTGCTGAGAGCCGGTGGTACACCGCTCTGCCAGTGGTACACTGGGCTTATGCCTGGCTGGTGCAGGGCTTTGAGTGCCGACGAAGTGCCGGGCTTTTGTTGCTGAGAGCCGGTGGTACACCGCTCTGCCAGTGGTACACTGGGCTTATGCCTGGCTGGTGCAGGGCTTTGAGTGCCGACGAAGTGCCGGGCTTTTGTTGCTGAGAGCCGGTGGTACACCGCTCTGCCAGTGGTACACTGGGCTTATGCCTGGCTGGTGCAGGGCTTTGAGTGCCGACGAAGTGCCGGGCTTTTGTTGCTGAGAGCCGGTGGTACACCGCTCTGCCAGTGGTACACTGGGCTTATGCCTGGCTGGTGCAGGGCTTTGAGTGCCGACGAAGTGCCGGGCTTTTGTTGCTGAGAGCCGGTGGTACACCGCTCTGCCAGTGGTACACTGGGCTTATGCCTGGCTGGTGCAGGGCTTTGTGCCGACTGCCGGGCTTTTGTTGCTGAGAGCCGGTGGTACACCGCTCTGCCAGTGGTACACTGGGCTTATGCCTGGCTGGTGCAGGGCTTTGAGTGCCGACGCCGGGCTTTACAGACACAAGAGTGAGACTGGTGGTACACTGGGCTTATGCCTGGCTGGTGCAGGGCTTTGAGTGCCGACACAGCTCTGCCAGTGGTACACTGGGCTTTGAGGGCTTTGAGTGCCGACGCCGGGCTTAGAGCCGGTGGTACACCGCTCTGCCAGTGGTACACTGGGCTTATGCCTGGCTGGTGCCGAGGGCTTTGAGAGCCGGTGGTACACCGCTCTGCCAGTGGAAGGGCTGCCGTTTTTGTGAGAGCCGGTGGTACACCGCTCTGCCAGTGGTACACTGGGCCTGGCTGGTAGGGCTTTTGCCGACTGCCGGGCTTTTGTTGTGAGAGCCGGTGGTACACCGCTCTGCCAGTGGTACACTGGGCTTATGCCTGGCTGGTGCAGGGCTTTGAGTGCCGACCCGGGCTTTTGTTGCTGAGAGCCGGTGGTACACCGCTCTGCCAGTGGTACACTGGGCTTATGCCTGGCTGGTGCAGGGCTTTGAGTGCCGACGAAGTGCCGGGCTTTTGTTGCTGAGAGCCGGTGGTACACCGCTCTGCCAGTGGTACACTGGGCTTATGCCTGGCTGGTGCAGGGCTTTGAGTGCCGACGAAGTGCCGGGCTTTTGTTGCTGAGAGCCGGTGGTACACCGCTCTGCCAGTGGTACACTGGGCTTATGCCTGGCTGGTGCAGGGCTTTGAGTGCCGACCCGGGCTTTTGTTGCTGAGAGCCGGTGGTACACCGCTCTGCCAGTGGTACACTGGGCTTATGCCTGGCTGGTGCAGGGCTTTGAGTGCCGACCCGGGCTTTTGTTGCTGAGAGCCGGTGGTACACCGCTCTGCCAGTGGTACACTGGGCTTTGCCTGGCTGGTGCAGGGCTTTGAGTGCCGACTCCGGGCTTTTGTTGCTGAGAGCCGGTGGTACACCGCTCTGCCAGTGGTACACTGGGCTTATGCCTGGCTGGTGCAGGGCTTTGAGTGCCGACGAAGTGCCGGGCTTTTGTTGCTGAGAGCCGGTGGTACACCGCTCTGCCAGTGGTACACTGGGCTTATGCCTGGCTGGTGCAGGGCTTTGAGTGCCGACCCGGGCTTTTGTTGAGAGCCGGTGGTACACCGCTCTGCCAGTGGTACACTGGGCTTTGCCTGGCTGGTGCAGGGCTTTGAGTGCCGACTCGGGCTTTTGTTGCTGAGAGCCGGTGGTACACCGCTCTGCCAGTGGTACACTGGGCTTGCCTGGCTGGTGCAGGGCTTTGAGTGCCTAGAGCACAAGTGGTACACTGGGCTTTGAGACCGATGGGGCTTAGAGCCGGTGGTACACCGCTCTGCCAGTGGTACACTGGGCTTTGCCTGGCTGAGGGCTTTGAGTGCCGACCCGGGCTTTTGTTGCTGAGAGCCGGTGGTACACCGCTCTGCCAGTGGTACACTGGGCTTATGCCTGGCTGGTGCAGGGCTTTGAGTGCCGACCGGGCTTTTGTTGCTGAGAGCCGGTGGTACACCGCTTGCAAACTATGCAAGCAAAGGGCTCTAAAATTGGTTATGAATAAGGGTGAAACCCAAGCAAACACGTGCTTATCATGAAAAAAGGATTACTGATAATACCGGCGGAGGTTATCCGCATTCCACGTCCTGGGAAGTGGCGTCCCATCAAGTCCTTCAATTTTATAAGCTCCGTGGTGCAGCGTCTCGGTGATCCGGTAGGGTCCTTCCCAGTTAGGGGCTAGCTTACCTCCTTCAGTGGCTTTGAGACCTCGGCTCGCCGGAGGACTAGGTCTCCTGGCAGGAACGTCGGGGCGCACACGCGCGTTGTAGTACTTCGCGGCCCGTTGCCGGTAGCCGCCATTCGAAGCCGCGCCCTGCCCCGCATTTCCTCCACCAGGTCGAGGTTGGCTCTCAGTTGGTCAGAATTACCTTCTTCACTGTAAGCCTCCACTCGAGGGCTAGGTGCTCCGATCTCCACGGGGATAACAGCTTCTGAGCCAAAGACTAGGCTGAATGGCGTCTCCCCAGTGGGGGCTCGGGGCGTCGTGTGGTAGGCCCATAGCACGTTGGGGAGCTCCTCTACCCAACGTCCCTTGCACCCGTCCAGCCGAGACTTCAGTCCTTGGAGAATGATTCGGTTGGTCACTTCGCTGCCCCGTTGGTTTGGGGATGTCCGACGGAAGTAAATCTTTGAAAAATTCCCAGCTCGGAGCAGAACTCCCGAAAAGGTGCATTGTCAAACTGACGGCCATTATCGGTGACCAGCGTGCGTGGCAGCCAAACCGACATATGATTGACTTCCAGAAAAAAGATCTTACTTTGCTCTCGGTAATCTTGGCCAAAGCCTCAGCTTCGACCCACTTGGTGAAGTGGTCCACCGCCACCAAGAGGAACTTTCGCTGCCCGGAAGCCGGGGGAAATGGACCCAAGATATCCATGCCCCACTGGGCAAAGGGCCAAGGCGCCACCACGGGGGTCAGGTTAGACGTCGGCTGTCGCTGGATATTGGCATGACGTTGGCAGCTATCACACTTCTTGACAAGCTCGGCCGCGTCCTCCTTCATCGTCAGCCAGAAGTACCCTTGGCGCAGAGCCTTGTAAGCCAGGGCTCTGCCCCCCAGATGACTCCCGCATATGCCTTCATGGATCTCCCTAAGGATATAATCCGACTCCAAGGGTCCTACACACCTAAGGACCGGATATGAGAAGGATCTTCGATAAAGCTTCCCGTCCATCATCAAGAATCTCGGGGCCCTTCGCTTAAGCTGTTTGGCCTCCGCCGGGTCCCCCGGGAGGGTACCGTCGGTTAAGTATTGGATGTAGGCATCCATCCAGGAGGGCTCCGGCTCCACTGGCAGCACTTCTCCGCGGTCTCAATGCTTGGGGCTGGTAGATGCTCCAC
>UESW01003020.1:49240-117835 GCA_900491605.1 Calamus simplicifolius | reverse complement strand
CTTGGCTAGTCTCAATCCCGCCAGTAGGGCTTCGTACTCCGCCTGATTATTGGTCGCTGGGAACTGGAATCTGAGGGCGTACTCCACTACATCTCCCTCCGGGCTTGCAAGGATGAGCCCGGCACCGCTCCCTTGGGAGTTTGCCGCTCCGTCCACATGTAGGATCCAATCCTCCACCTCCCCTGATGAGGGGGGTTCCCCAAACTCCTCAGGTTGCGCCTCCTCCATGTCCTTCTTGGTCCAGGAACATTCGACTAGGAAGTCCGCCAACACCTGAGACTTCATGGCTGGCCTCGGTCGGATGGACAGATCGAACTCGCCCAACTTGATGGCCCATTTAGCCAGCCGGCCGGAAGTGTCGGGGCGAGACAGGATAGCTCGCAGGGGCTGATCCGTAAGCACCACGATGGGATGAGCTTGAAAATAAGGCCGGAGGCGCTGAGTAGAGACCACCAGAGCGAAGATGATCTTCTCAGTTTTTGAATACCTGGTCTCCGCGTCATGGAGTATTTTGCTGGTGTAGTAGATCGGCTTCTGAGTTCCGTCGGTATCCATGTGCACCAGTACCGAACTGACGGCCTCCGGGGAAGCGGCCAGATATAGGAAGAGCTCCTCCCCATTTTCGGGCTTGGATAGCAGTGGCGGAGTGGAGAGAAACTGCTTCAATTCTTCAAAGGAGCTTGACATTCTTTCGTCCACTCGAAGCCGTTAATCTTGCGCAGCGCCTTGAAAAAGGGTAGGCACCTCTCCGCCGACCTTGACATGAAACGACTCAAGGCCGCCACCCTCCCCGTAAGGCGCTGCACCTCCTTCTTACTGACCGGGGGCCGCATCTCCAGGATAGCTCTGATCTTGTCGGGGTTGGCTTCGATCCCGCGTTGGGTCACCATGAAACCCAGGAACTTGCCGGCCGCCACTCCAAAGGCGCATTTGTGGGGGTTGAGCTTCATTCGGTACCGTCGCAGATTGCCGAAAGTCTCCCCGAGATCGGTCACATGGTCTCCTGCGCTGGTGCTTTTAGTCAGCATGTCATCCACATAGACCTCCATATTGCGCCCCAGCTGATTCTCGAAAACCTGTTCATCAACCTTTGATAAGTGGCCCCGGCGTTTTTCAGCCCGAAAGGCATCACTCTGTAACAGTAGATCCCCTTCTCCGTGACAAAGGAGGTTGCCTCCTCATCTACTGGGCTCATCTTGATTTGATTGTACCCCGAGAACGCATCCATGAAACTGAGCGTCCCGTGCCCGGAAGTGGCGTCCACCAGTTGGTCAATTCGGGGGAGCGGAAAGCTGTCCTTGGGGCACGCCTTGTTGAGGTCGGTAAAGTCCACACACATCCTCCAGCTCCCACTGGTCTTCCGAACCATCACGACATTCGCCAACCAGTCGGGGTAGCGCACCTCACGAATGTGGCCAGCCGCCAACAGCTTCCGCACCTCTTCGTCGACAGCCTTCTGCCGGTCCGGAGCAAAACTCCTTTTCTTCTGCCTGATGGGCCGGCACTCTGGTCGGATGTTGAGCTGGTGTGTAATCACCTCCTCCGGGATTCCGGGCATGTCAGATGCTGACCACGCGAAGACGTCGGCGTTGGTCCGTAGAAAGGTTAGGAGCTGGTCACGGGCTTCGTCAGGAAGCGAGGCTCCGACTCGAACCGTCTGCGCGGGGTCCTCCCCGAGGGGGAAGGTAAGCAGCCGCTCGGCCGGTTCCCCCCTCCTCTCCAAATCCCGTGGGTCAAGAATTTCGGATGTCGATGTCGACGGTGGTGCAAGCACTGCCCCCTGGGGACTGGGAGCCAAGTGATAGCATAGCGCCGGCAGGTCCCGCTCTCCTCGCATCTCGCCGATCCCGCTGGTGGTTGGGAATCTCACTAGGAGTCGCTTGGTGGAAATGACGGCATCCAAGAGGTTGAGCCCGGGCCTCCCAAGAATCGCATTGTACGCCAGGGGCACACGGACCACCAAAAACTTTATAAGGACAGTGCTCTGGCGCGGAGCCATTCCGGCTGTTGCAGGAAGAGTAATCTCCCCCTCGACCCTCACAGAATCCCCCGTGAATCCCATCAAAGGCATGACGACTGGTTGAAGTAAATCATGTGACAGGTTCATGCGAATAAAGGCGTCGTAGTTCAAAACATCTACTGAACTTCCACTGTCGACCAGGATTCGTTTTACAGGGTGCTTAGCGATCGTCATGGATACGACGACGCTATCATCATCTTGGTTTACAACCCCCTCTAGGCCCTCTTCGAAAAAAGGAATTATAGCCTCCGCTCCCCCCTCTCCCCTCGGTCTCTTCGGCGGGCCCCCTGCCCCCCAGGAGATCATCGCTACCGTCTTCTCCGTCGGGGCGTTATCAATCATCGGCGGTGCAGGCGCTGATGGGCCGGGAGCTCCTGGGTTGTTCCTTTGGACGAACTTCCTCAGGTGGCCCTGTTGAATGAGATCTTCAATGGCTTTCTTCAGCTGCCGGCAGTCGTCGGTGTTGTGGCCATGGTCCCGGTGGTAGCGGCAGTAGAGGCTCTTGTTCCGGGGGATCTTCGGGTTGATGGGGGAGGACGTTGCAGGTAAGGCTCCCCTTCGATCTCGAGCAGGATCTGGGATATGGGAGCAAGCAATGGAGTATACGGCCCGTCTCTCGGTGCAGGAGGTCGAGGGCGGTTGTCTGGTCGACGAGGAGGCTCGGGCCTCCTGGGGCGGGCTTCCGCAGGTTCTGGCTGGGCTGGCTTCCGGGGTACGCTCCCGCCGGCCTCACGCCGAGAAAAGTCAGCTTCATCTGCCCGGATGTATTTCTGGGCGCGGATCAGGAGTTCGGAGTAGGAACCCGGTGGCTTCTTGTCAAGAGAATACGCGAAACGGGAAGGGCGGAGCCCTCGCTTCAGAGCCAAGGTAGCCACTGAGTCCTCCAAGTTATATACCTCCAGAGCGGCCTCCTTAAACCGGGCGACGTAGTCTCGCAGGGACTCGCCATTCTTCTGCTGGACAGCAAATAGACTGTCCGCCACCCTCGGGATTTTCCGGCAGGCGTCAAAGTGGGCCAGGAAAGCCCTCTCCAACTGGCGAAAGGAGTCGATGCTCCGTGGCGGCAGGCGAGAGTACCAGGCCCGGGCAGCTTTTTTCAGAGTAGCGGGGAAGGCCACACACATAAGGGAGTCTGTAGCCCCCTGAACCTGCATGAGCACCTTGTAACTTTCCAAATGGTCCAGGGGGTCCGTAGTCCCGTCATAAGGGTCCAGCTGAGGAAGGCGGAATCGGGTAGAGATTGGCTCCTCCATGATACGGCGGGACAGGGGAGGCCGACTGTCGTAATCAGTCTCCGGCAGGTGGGTGATACGACGGCTAAGTTCTTCCAACTTCTGATTACACTCCTCGAGTCGCCGCTCAGCTCGGCGAGGCATCCGGCCATCAACGGAACCCTCCCCTGAAGATTCAGAAGAAGAGCGGAGGCGACGATGTCGGCGCGCGCGCTCCGCCTCCTTTCCATGCCGCCGCTTAGGGGAGATGCTGGCATGGCGAGAAGGAGACCGGGGCCTTTTGGACGCCTCGCGGCGATGCGGCTTGGCCGGGGATCGGCGGTGATGATCTGCAGGAACGGGCGATCTCCTTCGGGAGGAATGCTGGCTGGGTTGCACCGCCTCTGGGACAGATGGGCTCGGCTCTGGCTGTCGCAAAGCTACTTGTTGCTGCTGCTGCATGCTTTTGACCGCCGCCGCCAGCGACTGGACCTGGGTGGCCAGGTCAGCGAATCGATCTTCTTGAGGTGGCTGTGGAGCGAATGCAGGGGCGCCATTCTGCGGAGCAGAAGGCCCTGCCTCCTGGAGGTTCGGAGGCTCTGGGAAACAAGATACGAGAGCTGGGGGGTCCTCCGCGGGCGGATCAGCCCCGCAGCGCTGCCTCCCAGCGCGACCGGCTGAAACTCCCTTCATTCGAGTTGTCACCATGGCTTTAAGGTCTCGAAGAAAGCCGCTGGTTCGAAGTCTCTCTTACACTCCCCCCTTCCTGGCGCGCCAATCTGATGACGCCAAGTCACCTTCTTCAAACGTCGGGGAAAACGGACGTCTCGCTCCGGGAAGTCCTGCAAGAAAAGTCCCCGAGGACCGGTGGCACCGGTGGGGACCCTCCGACGATCAAGTCAGTGGCTTGGGTTCAGACAAAGAACCACCCCCGCGAAGAAAAGCTGAGGCAGTTAGGGTTTTGAGCAGGGAGGAAGAAAGCTCTGAAAAAACCTTGGATCTGGCCCTAATATATCTCTTTTTTTACCTGTCTAAACACCCTGTGCAGCTTCGGAAGACCTTTCTTTTGTACTGTTCTTGATGGACGTGGCTGGGCTCCTATTGCTAGAGGCGGCGAGTCGTACATCCTAGTAAGGCATAGTGGCGCATAGAGGCGTGCAATGCGCCAAACATCGTTATGAGACATGACCCCCCGTACCGGGGCACATTTTACAGGAGTACGAAATGGTACTACGGCAAGGCACTGCCATGTGCCGGAGATCATGCGTGAGCACCGTACTTGCTGACAGTTGCTGTTTTCTTGGCGGTTGAATAGCATGTCGACCATGCACCCTGAGGCCAGTAGGGGCCCTGGGTTTGGTTGGGGAAATGACCGCCGAGGCTGGTAGGGGCCCCGGGGTTAAGGTATGATTTCCCCGCTCCCGACCCCGAGGGGGTGCCGGGAATGGGGAAATGAACCCCGAAGGGAACCCCCCGCCCCGAGGCCGGTAGGGGCCCCGGGGTTAAGGTATGTCCCGACCCCGAGGGGGTGCCGGGAATGGGGAAATGAACCCCGAGGCCCCGGGGTTAAGGTATGATTTCCCCGCTCCCGACCCCGAGGGGGTGCCGGGAATGGGGAAATGAGGATGCACCCCGAGGCCGGTAGGGGCCCCGGGGTTAAGGTATGATTTCCCCGCTCCCGACCCCGAGGGGGTGCCGGGAATGGGGAAATGAGGATGCACCCCGAGGCCGGTAGGGCCCCGGGGTTAAGGTATGATTTCCCCGCTCCCGACCCCGAGGGGGTGCCGGGAATGGGGAAATGAGGATGCACCCCGAGGCCGGTAGGGGCCCCGGGGTTAAGGTATGATTTCCCCGCTCCCGACCCCGAGGGGGTGCCGGGAATGGGGAAATGAGGATGCACCCCGAGGCCGGTAGGGCCCCGGGGTTAAGGTATGATTTCCCCGCTCCCGACCCCGAGGGGGTGCCGGGAATGGGAAATGAGGATGCACCCCGAGGCCGGTAGGGGCCCCGGGGTTAAGGTATGATTTCCCCGCTCCCGACCCCGAGGGGGTGCCGGGAATGGGGAAATGAGGATGCACCCCGAGGCCGGTAGGGGCCCCGGGGTTAAGGTATGATTTCCCCGCTCCCGACCCCGAGGGGGTGCCGGGAATGGGGAAATGAGGATGCACCCCGAGGCCGGTAGGGCCCCGGGGTTAAGGTATGATTTCCCCGCTCCCGACCCCGAGGGGGTGCCGGGAATGGGGAAATGAGGATCCCCGAGGCCGGTAGGGGCCCCGGGGTTAAGGTATGATTTCCCCGCTCCCGACCCCGAGGGGGTGCCGGGAATGGGGAAATGAGGATGCACCCCGAGGCCGGTAGGGCCCCGGGGTTAAGGTATGATTTCCCCGCTCCCGACCCCGAGGGGGTGCCGGGAATGGGGAAATGAGGATGCACCCCGAGGCCGGTAGGGGCCCCGGGGTTAAGGTATGATTTCCCCGCTCCCGACCCCGAGGGGGTGCCGGGAATGGGGAAATGAGGATGCACCCCGAGGCCGGTAGGGCCCCGGGGTTAAGGTATGATTTCCCCGCTCCCGACCCCGAGGGGGTGCCGGGAATGGGGAAATGAGGATGCACCCCGAGGCCGGTAGGGGCCCCGGGGTTAAGGTATGATTTCCCCGCTCCCGACCCCGAGGGGGTGCCGGAGGTGGGGGAAACGATAGTGATCACCATTGCCTTTGCTGACGGCGTTGGGATCAGACATATCAAGTAGCACTTATGCACTAGTTAGATTATCTTTCTGATGATGATGTAAATCTGAATTGAAACATCAAATTCATTGTAAATGTCAATAATGTACAATGAATGTTAAACTAATATCCAAAGGTCTACTTGCAGAAGCAAAGAACATCCAAGTTTGATCAGTTTATCTACTTTAAGGTAATATAATCAAACAAAAACAAAGCAAGAAGATGTGATGAGAAGACTATTGACACAAGAATCTGATAGAAAGAAGCTCTTACAATTTCCATTGCTCTTAAAAGACACATAATGTCGGATCACCCATGTCATAATACAAAACTTACATCAACTAAAGTGCATAAATCTTTCCTCGATCACAAATTCAGCAAAGGTTAAGACTATATACATATGAGATAGAGAAATCAAACCCATACACCAAACTGGCATATCTTTATTCATCCCTAACTCCTCCACAACCAAACCCTAATCATCATTAAAGGATAAGGAGAGAGGAAGGAAGCACGCACTGTTCAGTATTCCGCCCGATAGTCGCTGTAATCGTCCCTCAAAGCACGATCACTCTCCACCTTCTCCGCAACCTTCTCCTCCTCATACTTGAGCCCTTCTTCCAACGCCAGCCCTCCCAGTGCCCCAGCCACCGCCCCAACAGCAAGGCCCGTTCCCATTCCCAGTCTTCCCCCCTTGGCCTTCTGCTCATAAGGAGGAGGCCCGGAGGAGTAGTCCACAGGCGCCGACGGGCCACTGTACGACGATGCCCGATCGTAGAACGGCCGAGCCGGGGCCGGAGGCGCCGAGTAGTACCCGGCGGTGGAGGAATAGTACGCAGAGTAGGGATCGGAGTAGTTCCCGTAAGGGTATGGCGACGGCTGGGACGGCATGGAGTGGCTGTAAGGAGGGACTGGAGGAGGCGGAGGGGCATAGGCGCGGTAGTCCCGGGTCAAAGGGGGAGGAGCGGTGGTGTAGTAATAGCCGGAAGGTGGGGCGAATTGGTAGGCGGGATCCGGCGGCGGGCAGGGGCGCTCCCGGATGGCGATCTTGATCCGGATCTTGCCCTGGGGGCGGCCGGAGGGGCGGCAGAGCTCTAGGGTTTTGATTGGACAGGGGGAGCCGTCGAGGGCGATGCCGGATGCGGCGGCGCTGAAGGCGTCGGGGCCGAGGAGGTCCTTGAGGGTGCAGCGGGCGGTGCCAACGAGTGGCTTGGGGGTCTCGGAGGGTTTGGAGTGGAAGACGTCGAGGGTGAGGAGGAGCGGGGGGTCGAGGAGGGATAGGGGGAGGGGGAGGGAGAGTCGCTCGTTCCACACAGGACGGGTGTTGCCGGCGTCATCGGGTTTGGTGGCGGCACGGCGGTCGGGGTCGAGGTAGGCGACGGCGTAGGGCTTGAGGTCGCCGTGCCGCCAGTTCACGTTCTTAAGGTGGTTCGCGGAGACCACCGTGATCTCCAGATCGAGGGGCTTTACCGGTGGAGGCCGCGCAGAGGCCATGGCCTGAGGTGCGTGCGCGCAAGATGCTATCGAGCGCCGGGCAGGAAAGTCGTCGCTCGTTGAGAGAGCGAAGCGAGGAAGTGAGCTTGCTTCTAAGTACACCGCAAAAATTACTCTCCACGCCCACGCTTTAAAAAAAATAAAATACCAAATTTGTCCTACGACTGTTATACCCTCAAAAAAAAAATAAATTTATGTTTAACCTTAGAGAGATCAAAATAAAACCCTTCTGTTCGGCCGAACATCTATTCAGACCAAAGAAGTAAAATGCCCACGTTGCAAAGGGTGTAGATTGCACCACCCATCAGGATCGAGCTCGGGGACTTGGAAGGGAGGTTGAGGGAGAACTTGAGCCAATGGTCAGCACCAAGGGCCTAAACAAGGGTTGGTGACGAGCTTGGTGAGGACAAGGGCGACGCCGCCAGGCCGATGCCGTGACGAGATCACATGGAGCCGAGTGGAGGAAGCAAGCAGAGGAAGCAAATGGTAGGAGCGAGCAAGCGGGTTGCAGAGGACAAGAAACTTTAGGTTCTTGGGGTCGCCGACGATGGAGAGGGCAGCGAAGGTGTCGGCCCAGATATAGAGGAGAGAGGGGGAGGGCGAGAGGAAGGGGAGGAAGGAGAGGGGAGGCGGAGCCAGCGACCAAGAGCGGGTTGAAGGCGTGGAGGGAGGGGGCTGGGGTTACGGCAGGGGAGGGGGAGTGGCGGAGGGCGAGGAGGCGGAGCGAGAGGAGGAGGGCAGCTAAAAAGGGTGGGAGGAGAGGGTGCCCCAAAATGGGGGGAGTTGATCGATGAGGGTCGTTGCCGTTGCTACTGCTGCTGTCTTGTTGCCATCGCTCGCCACTGCAAATCGGAGAAGGAGAAGGAGAAGGGAAGAGGAAGAGGGAAGAGGGGAGGAGGGAGTGGCCGGATGAGGTGAGGGAGAAGGGTAGTTTAGATTTTTTTTTTTTTTTTTTTTGAGTGCAAAGAGAAAATTTCTCTCCACACCCTCAAATTTGAAAATTTTAAAAAATTCGGAAGGCATGAAGGGCAATTTTTGCAGTGTATTTAGAAGTTCCCAGCAAGGGTATTTATTATTTGGTGTATTGACAATTTTGTGCTCAATGTTTTTAACTTTTAACCGTGAAAACCATTAGAAGACAATTCAAAAATCACAGCCAACTTATATGTGTGTGAGTGTGTATATATATATATATTACATATCCTCAATCATCACAAACACGATGCAGCGTTTCTTAGTCACGAATGATATTCATAATCCAAGCACACACCATCTTCATTTTCTTATTCTTATTC
This sequence comes from Calamus simplicifolius, assembly GCA_900491605.1. Classification (NCBI taxonomy): domain Eukaryota; kingdom Viridiplantae; phylum Streptophyta; class Magnoliopsida; order Arecales; family Arecaceae; genus Calamus; species Calamus simplicifolius. The sequence goes on along the minus strand of UESW01003020.1, from coordinate 109,090 downwards.
TTCTTCTTTCTTTTAATAAAAGAAAAAAGAAAAGAAAAGAAAAAAAAAGCATGCATCGATCAAAGACGAATAATTAACCCAGAATTTATTATCTTCACACTTTATTATTATTAGAAGGCTTGCATGGATTCTTCCTCAATTGAATTCCCCCAGATTCAGACGAATATTCATTTGGATCGGCCCCGCAGATTCAAGCTCTGACGGAGGTCGACGAAGCAGAACATTGTAGTCGAGCCATTGATTCCAGTGTTTTTTATCAATGTTCAATCGAATTCGAGCGCGACCAATCACCACCTCTCCTTTAGAGCACCCAGGGTCCTCCTCATAACCCAATTGGATCAATTCCACATGAAGATAAGTCCATTGCAGGGGCCTGTTGATAACAAAAGGAATATCGCAATCGACATTCCTTTCATGGTACCATTGAGGAGTTGGACCGCACTCTACACGAGACCAGGCCTCCATGCTTGATCCGAGCGACAAGGCAGCATAATAGTACCTATTGGCAAGCATGGTAGCACTCATAATTCGGACAACCAACAGCTTTTCGTTCGCCATTTCTTCCTCTTCTTCCTCTAATATTCTTTTACTCATTTTCTTTCTAAGAATAGTGGAAGATATGGCTATGAAAGACCTCAAAGGCAAACTTTATAGCAAAAATTTTGACCGTTGGATATATATATATATATATGGTGACTAAATATTCGATAACTCGTAAAAATATATAAAATTAATTTGCTGTTAAAGCATATATGGCGATTAAATACTCGCCACTTATATGAACATAATCATAATTAAAATTAAGGTACATAAAGTATGTTTTATAGAGCATATTTAATACATTTGCAACGGTCGGATATGTTCATTATCGATTGGTCGACTTAAGTGTATAAAATATCATCTACCATTAATAATATTGAAAAAAATATCATTACAAGTTATTTTATCCTTTTCAAGTATGTACCTCTTCTATATATATATATATATAATATTCAATAACTCATAAAAATATATAAAAATTAATTTATCGTTAAAGCATATATAGCGATTAAATACTCGCCACTTATTCGAACATAATCATAATTAAAATTGAAGTACATAAAGTATGTTTTATAGAGCATATTTAATACATTTGCAACGATCGGATATGGTCATTATCGATTGTTCGACTTAAGTGTATAAAATATCATCTACCATTAATAATATTAAAAAATATCATTACAAGTTATTATTTTATCCTTTTCAAGTATGTACCTCTTCTATATATATATATATATAATATTCAATAACTCATAAAAATATATAAAAATTAATTTGCCGTTAAAGCATATATAGCGATTAAATACTCGCCACTTATTCGAACATAATCATAATTAAAATTGAAGTACATAAAGTATGTTTTATAGAGCATATTTAATACATTTGCAACAGTCGGATACGATCATTATTGATTGTTCGACTTAAGTATATAAAATATCATCTATCATTAATAATATCAAAAAAATATCATTACGAGTTATTATTTTATTCTTTTCAAGTATGTACCTCTTATATATATAGAAATATTTTTTAAATATTATAATGTAAAAAATGGTTCTTGTCCAAAGAAGCATATTAAATGTGATTCATATACTATGCAATTTACCCTTCCCATGAATCAATTTTAGTTATCCCTCGGCAAATCTTAGTTACCAATATATGTACTCCTTAGGCTTAGTAGAATGGCTACAAGATAGTCTTAAAAATTGTCGAAGGCATGAAAATTGGAATAAGGTATCTGTACCAAAAAATTGGAATAAGGTACAATAGAAATGGATGCATTTAGTACAATAGCATGATGTTAATGAAACTCACCAAGCTAAGAAAGAATGAAAGATACTACCTTGAGAATGTCGTACTTAGTTGAATCCTTGTCATGTCAAAATCTATAATTTTCAAAAAACCATATTTAAGGAATTGAACCTACTTTTTAGATCTCCTACTAACCTACCATTAAAAGTTTATATTTTGGAAAGAGTCCAAGTATCTAATAGCTTCTCCAAGAAAAATTGCAGCCTTGGAGATCCATTGGTGCTTCATGCACAGCAAAAACCCACAGTCCATCCATGCACAAAACATGTCTTCGATCCCATCTTTTCTTTTCTTTTCTTATCTTTTTGTGAGGTGCATGCTGCTTCTACGTGTCTTTATTATTGCTAGTGAATTCATTTGATCTTTTGTGTTTTATATATCAAGCATGTTAGATGTCTTTGATTTTCTCTTGCATTAATCATGTTGTCAATATGCTCCAATTTATAAAGATCACTGACTGTAGACTGGATGATGCCCAGCAATAACACTCCTCTCTTTCTCATCTTGGCCAGGGCATCTACAGAGTTATTGGATCTGGTTAATTTACCTTGCGTGGGTCTTCCCTTCAATTTCAATGAAAGGGATCCTTGATAGGAGGATGTTCACACAATTGTGCTTGTTTCATCTTCTGTGTCATGGACATCCATAGGAATTATACAACTCAGAAGACTGTTCCTATCTTGTTAAATGTATGGATGTTGCGTTACAAATAACCATGTCCAGACTGTTCTTAGCTTTATGGGTCACGTGCTTCACGCCCGCTAAGCTAAAAGAGACTTCTCACCATTATTTGAGCTTTGTGCATCATTAATCATTGGAGGTGGGCACGCACCCCTCAGAAGGAAGGATCTCTTCGAAATCCTCTCCTCATTTAAGGATAGCTGCAAGAAGTAACGTCGCCTACAGAGAGATCGAGAAAATGCTTCTTGGGTGATGAAAAAGGTGGGGCGTCATTATTGAATTACCATCACCAATGTCCCATCATTTGCCGCTGATCCCATCATTTGCCGCTGATCACGCCCTTCTGAATGTCGCCGAGGCATCGTTTCTCGGGCGATAAAGGATCCTTTAAACAGCTGGACATCACCTCCACTTTTGGGAGTCCATGCAGCACTGTATGGGTGTGACGTTTCAAAAATTATGTATAAAGGTCGTCCTACTTATCCCTTTGAGCCTTTCATGCCTTTGGTACTTTCTCTGTGCTCCTTCTTTGTCTCCTGAGTCCCGAGCTTTCTATTCCTTCTTTCTAACTCCAGGTCAGTCATCCTTGCTTTCTTTGCTTTCTTCTTCCCATGGACCCTCACACCAGTAGGAAGGGTAAGAGTCCCATGGTCAAGCCTTCTAAGGATGAGATCCTTTGGGTACGGTGTCAGACGATCGATGATTTTTATCCGCGATTGTTCGATTACGCAGTCCCAACACCAGCTAGGGTTTCTCCAGCATCACCCGTTCGTCCAGCACCTCCTTCGACCGCCACTTCTAACTCGGCGGGTTCGAAGGGGATCGCTTCCATCGTGTCCTCCGAAGAGATAGAGGACCTTAGGGGTTAGGTATAGGGTACCTGATAGCGTTCGTCTATCTGCTTCCAAGCCCAGCGATAGGATGACTTTCAGCTAATCCGGTGGGGTCGCCCTGTATGAAGAATTTTTCAAGAGTAGGCTTCATTTTCCTTTTCATCCTTTCATTCTCAAACTTTTGGATAGATATAACCTTGTCCCGGCGCAGTTGACTCTGAACTCCATTCAGATTATCCGCGCCTTTATTGTACTTTGTCATTTTCATGATCTTTTTGCCCAAGTTTTTTTGTTTCGGGCTTTGTATAAACTTCACCACCATAATGAACCGGATGGTGAAGCTTCGCCTCCAAGCCTAAGAGGACTCTTAGGCTTGACTTATCCTCAAAATTAAGGGATGAAAATTTCGTTTCTTCTATAAATATATGGACGGAGTGAAGATGGGCTGAGGGAGTCCCGATATGAACTCTAATAAGAACTCAGTCGTAGATGAGAGAGACCAAGAGGTTTTTGACTTGTTGGTGTCCTCTCATATTCCCTCCCGCCAGAAGTTATTATCGGAAAGTAACCTCCGTGAGGCTAGCGTAGCACCGGTGTCGCCAGCACCGATGCTCGGTGAGCACGATGTTCTTCCTCCTTATTTTTTTTTTCTTCTCTTCTTTTTTTTTCTCTCTTTCTCTCTCTTCTTTTTTTTTGACCTTCAATCTCCCACGCAGCAATGAGGTTTTCATTTGAATATCTGAGGGCGGGCATCCGGAGAAGGAGGGAGCCGCTGGTAAGGTGGTGAGACCAGCATCTAAGAGGCCTCACCGAGAGGTTCAGAGTGAACCAGCTCGGGTCCTCACGGTTCCATCCGAAGCCCCATCTGCAGGGGAGCCAAGAAGAGAGTCCTTCGATTGAGGCACTAGAAGGGGGGAACTCTCATATTGATTGTTGCTCTGCAACCTTCGGCCTATCTGGATGTTGGATGTCATTGCTAGATGGCGACTTCGATTAGTATTGGAAGTGTTCCAGTGCTACCGGCTTAGTGTTCGAACCTATGAGGTCACACACCATAGGGAATTCTACCTGACTGAATGATTGAGAAACTAAATGTTAATAAATTAATTGAAGGATTAAATTGGTAATACGATTACTGGCTAGCTCAATTTGATTGAGCTATGAACATCTTGGTCAAATCAAATAGGATTTAGTTTGGACTCAAATTTAGGTAAGCCTAATGTTAACATCCTTATCCGTTTAAATTCGAATTATGAATTTGAATTTCAAACTAATTTGAATTTCAAGTTTAAAGATTGAATTTTGAATTTAAAACTTTAAGTCTGAATTTAAAATATATGTTAATGACCTCTCCCTAATTACCCCTCATTCTTTATCTTCTAACCTTTTTGATTTTTAGCTGAAAAAGGAGATGAAGAGTTTCTTCTTTAACTCCTTTTGGTTTTTAACTGAAAATGAAGATGAAGGGTTCCTCCTTATCTTTTAAGAAACGTTGGAAAAGGAAACGGAAAGATGAGAAGTTTTTAGGGTGAAAGGGATTCTGGCTATAAAACCTGGGGGTAAGATGTTTCCTAGTGATATATACATCCTTTTGATAATTCCATGAGTACCTTGGTGTTAAAAACAAGAAATCTCATCATCGAAGCCTAGGAAAGGAGCTAGCACTCCAAAAAGGCTAGTTAGAACCAGAGCCCCGATGTGGATCACCTGTAGAGGCCATACACCTTTGTGTGGCTTGCATAAGTACTACCTACCACCGCTTTCTATTGCTACGTGAGTTATTAAGCATCAAAAGGTAAAAGATTCATTTGTTACTAGTGACTTAGATATGATCCAAAACACTAGGCCACAAACATAGATATGATCTATGTTATTATATCATCAACATAGATTTGATCTATGTTCTTTTCTTTTATACCTTTTATACCTTTATATTGGATTAGATAGTATATTTTAGTGCTTTCGTTGCATGTTTATTTTACAAAATGTTAAAATGCATTTCTGTTGCCTGCAAAAGCCTTACTAACACAAAGATGATTAGAGCAAAAAAGATATTTTTAGTTTTGAAGTACCTGACCTCTGCATCATGGAGCACTTTGCTAGTGTAATATACATGCTTTTGTGCTCCATCAGAATCAAGGAGCATGAGAATGGATGGTGCAGGAGCAAGAGTGAGAAAAAGGCTGCAGGGTTCCATTTGGATCTCTGAACCCTAGAAGTTCCATAATTTTTTTCTTTCTTTCCTAGTTGGTTGAGTCTAATTTATTACTTAGTCAGTCCAGTTTGGTTTAGTCCAATGTTCAGGTCATGCATTTTTATTTTATTTGAGTCCTGTAATAATTTAAGAGAAGTATATTACTCTTGTTGAAACCCTGCTGAAGATATTCAGAAGAAGCCCCTCCAGATTAGGTAGTATTGGACAACCATCTGATCTTCTCCAACCTTATTCATGCCCTACCCTTAGAGCTCTGCATGGATTGGATCTGCCTACACCAGGATTGATGACGTGGAATCAATCTTCTCCCTCTATTGGATCCGCCTTCACCAGATTGATGACGTGGAATCAATCTTCTCCCTCCATGTCGCCACCTACAATGTTGGCAACCTTGGGTGCCCCATAAAGAAGAAATCAGTGGTCCCCTGCTATGCTTTAATGAAAATAAAGATCAGCATCTCAACTATTCTGGAAAGGATCTTGCGCCCCATATGGACCTTGTTGACAAAAGAAAAGAAAGAAGGATGTCACCCCAAAGCTTCATTCTTTGCTTGTTGTCCCTCGCCTCCAATTGAAACTATATATTGTTGCCGTCATTTTGGTCAAATCAAATAAAGGGAAGAAGATTTTTGCTCTACAATTCTACCATATTTTGTAATCCCTATTATTATTACTCTAATTGTTGCACTTACCTTGTAATGGCATGAGAGGTCTATAAAACCCTTCTCTTGAAATGATTAAAGAACAAAATATGAATATATAAAAATTTATTTTTTTCAAGTTCTATTTTCGTTTCCTTGAGCAATTGATCCAGTTCTATTTTCGTTGCCTTGAGCAATTGATCCTCCGTGAGGAAGTTAGGTATGAGGCCAAATTTTTGTTGCCTTGAGTAATTGATCCTCCATGAGGGAGTTAGGCATGAGGTCGAAGTGTTCTTACTATCAAACCCTAGTCTAGCCCATCTCCTCTACCAAGCTTCACCAAAGAAATCCTAATCCTCATACCACAATAACCAACCACCATCTTCCGTCCTAAATTCTAGGCATCCATATGTGGAACCATAGCCACCTCCTTCATCTAAAAAACTATCACCCCTCTCCTGATTTATTTCCATAACCGCCGCCCTCCCTTCATCCCAAAACCATCACCCCTCTCTTGAGTTATTTCCAAGGCCACCGCTCTCTTTCTCCAAAGCCGTCGCCCCTCTCTGGATTCATCTCCTAAGCCAAGGATGCCTTCTTTGCCCTTGAATCGAGATCAAGGAAACTCATATGGAAGATAGTTTTCTCATCCAAAAATTTTGCCCGCTAGCGAGAGATCTTCTACCAATATTAGGAGCGCATCATCATCGGGTAAATCAACCTTTCCCTTACTATGTGATTTTGATTTTGTATAAGTTCATGAGCATGTCTTCCCTGGAGTTTCTCAATTCCAGACTTTCCTGTTACGCTTTTTTATTCTAAAAGTTCTATTCCTAAACCGTTAGTTTCTACAACACATAATCTGCCCTCTTACTCTTTCTCTTATTTTCGGATGAATTAGCCATCTTCTAAAATACTTAAAAAATTAATTTTTATCAGTTCATTAATTGCATAATCATCCTCTTCCCTTGTGCTGCATCAATCTTGGTATCAGAGCATAGGTTAAACATGTTTTGCATCACACACTAGATTTCTGTTTTGCTGTAATTTCTGCACATGACCTGCAACTTCCTCTATTATGAAACCTATCAGAACATGATTATTTTAATTTAAAATTATTTTTTTGATAATTTACCATGCCTCTGCTACGTGCATATAAAATTCTATGATTAAATTTTTTACTGTTATATTTTAAGATTTTTTACAACCTATTGGTGCTAAAATCAAACCCGGCTGAAATTCTGTAATGTTGCATTCCTGAACCCTAAAGTATCACACTTTCTGAGCGGGTATATGCAAATATATCTATGACCCATGGAAGTAATGAGCCAAGGCCAGACGTGAATCTTTCTGGTTGAGGACCCGACACGCTAATTCGTGTCCTAAGTGTTCATCTTTTTTAAGTTATTTAAGGGCACCGATCATCTAAGATAGGTGGGGATTTCATTACCCTTCCTTGGTTCAGAAAACCATCAACCTACATTGTGAACCTAAGCCTTAATTTTAAAATCGAGTAGCACTTAATTGAGTATTAGGGACACCCACGAGTTCAGTTCAACTTAACTTGGAAAAGCTAGTTACACCCAAGTCAACATTTGTGTCTAGGGCTTGGGGTCAAACAGCAAATGCCTTAAGTAGATTTGTGGTTCTTTAATTAGGTCCCTACGAGAGCGGAGGGAGCCTTCTACAACCTCACCTCTTACCTGGCCAGTGGACAGTATACTTGTTATCATGGTTGTGACTTAGTCGACTCACTTTACTTGGACTGCTAGGTCTAGTAAACTATAGTACGAGTCAGTCTTGAGTTATTTGTGTGCTTGCTTTAATCATGTATGACCACTAGATCAGGAGCCCCATACCAACCAAGTCAGAGTCAGTCACTATTAGAACCACCCATGGATAATGATTTTGGAGCCATGCTTACTGAGCAGTTGACCCTGTTGAATGACCGAGTGAAATACCTAGAGGAGAGTCGTGAGACCCTGACTGAGCCTGAGTTAGACCCTCGTCTACCTACTCCACATTCTGAGCCTAGAAGAGCCCCAAACCTTGATCCAGAGTACTACCATAGGAGACCCAATCCTAATATTGTGGATCCAGATGAGAGAATTCTTAGGAATATCATATTACAAGCATCCACTTTTGATGGAAGTTTAGACCCCAAGGTGTATGTCGATTGGAAAGGTGAAATGGATCAATATTTTGGGTGGTACGAGATGATCGAAGAGAGAAAATATAAATTTGCCAAACTTAGATTAGTTCGACAAGCTAGGTTATACTGAAAAAATATTGAGATGTTGATTAGACGGAGACGTTATGTTCTCATAACCACTTGGAGCTCCATGAAGGTTAGACTAAGAGAGAAGTATGCACCCATGTCCTACCAACAAAAACTCTTAGACCAATGGCAAAGGTTAAGCCAAGGTAACAAAACCATTTATGAGTACAGTGAAAAAATTATGGTTTACCCTATCCCACCTAAGGATGACATTAAGAGGGGTTCGAGTCAATTAAAGAGAAGAAGCCAAAATTGAACCTAATTAATGCTAAGGAATTAAAACAAGAAATCAATGAAGGTTACTCATTTAGATGTTGACAGCTAGGGAAACCCAAGATCCGACCCCCATAGAGCACCCTCAAGAAGTTAAGAAAATTTTAGAAGAATTCAATGATGTCTTTCCCGAAGACCTTCCTGACCACCTTTCACTCCTTAGGGATATGTAACATACTATTGACATAGTCCCAGGAGCCACTTTGCCCAACCTGCCCACTATAGAATGAACCCAGCTGAACATCTTGAGACAGAAACAGGTTGGAGAGTTACTTAAGAAAGGGTTTATTAGGAAAAGTTTGAGTCCTTGTGCTGTTCCAGCCCTATTAACCCCTAAGAAAGATGGTACATGGAGAATGTGCGTAGACAATCAAGCTATCAATAAGATCACCATCAAATATAATTTTTCATACCCCATCTAGATGACATGTTAGACATGATGGCCAGTGCAACCACATTCTCAAAGATTGACCTTAACAGTGGTTATCACCAGGTTAGAGTTAGACCCAGGGATGAGTGAAAGACTGCATTTAAAACTAAGGATGGCCTATATGAGTGGGTAGTGATGCCTTTTGGCTTGTCCAATGCACTGAGTATATTTATGAGGATCATGACCCAAGTTTTTAAGATGTTCATAGAAAAATTTATTGTAGTCTATTTTGATGACATCCTGATTTACAGTAAGACCAAAAAACACCATATAAACTACCTTAGGCAAGTATGTCATGCCCTTAGAAATGATAATCTCTATGCTAACCTCAAAAGTGTGATTTATTGACTCATAGAGTTGTCTTTTTAGGATTTGTTGTGAACCCTGAAGGAGTGTCGGCTGACCCAGAGAAGATCAAGTCCATAGTTGAGTGGCCAGTACATACTAGTATCCATGAAGTTCATAGTTTTCATGGCCTAGCTACCTTTTATAGGAGATTCATTAGGGGGTTCAGTATGATAGTCGCACCCACTACTGATTGTATTAGGAAGAAAGATTTTGAATGGACCAAAGCCGCCAATAGAGCCTTCTTAGAACTTAAGGATAAAATGACCCAGGCACCCATTTTGAAATTACTCGATTTTTCCAAAGTGTTTGAGGTTGCCTGTGATGCCTCAGGTGTAGGGATAGAAGGAGTCATAAGCCAAAAGAACCATCCAATAGCATTCTTCAGTGAGAAGCTCAATGATGCTAAGATTAGGTATTCTACCTATAATAAGGAATTTTATGCGGTAGTACAAGCTTTGAGGTATTGGAGACACTACTTGCTACCGCAGAAATTTGTATTATTTTTTATCATGAAGCCCTTAGTTCCTAAATTCTCAGAAGAAGCTTAACCCTAGGCATGCAAAATGGGTAGAATACATCCAGGCCTACACTTTTGTATTGAAACATAGAGCCAGAACTGAAAATAAGGTGGCAGATGCCCTTAGTCATCGATCCCTGCTCTTAAACTTTGTTAGGACTGAGGTTATAGGGTTTGAGCAACTGAAGGAAGAGTATGAGTCATACCCCGAGTTTAAGGATATTCACCAGACTTTGACCCAGGAACCATCTAGTAAGTATAGTGAGTATACCCTCTTGATGGTTATTTGTTTTGGCACCATCGGCTTTGCATTCTTAGAACATCGTTAAGAGAATTCCTAGTTTGGGAGATCCATGCGGGAGGACTAGCTGGTCATTTTGGTAAGGAGAAGATGATCTTAGCTGTAGAAGACCGGTTCTTTTGGCCTAGTTTAAAAAGGGACATAGCATAAATTATGGCCAGGTGTAGAACCTGCACTGTTGCCAAACAGCGAAAATAGAACACTGGCCTTTACACCCCTTTGCCCATACCTGAGCGCCCTTTGTAAGATTTGAGTATTAATTTTGTGTTAGGATTATCTAGGACCCAAAGAAAATATGATTCGATTTGTGTAGTGATCGATAGGTTCTCTAAGATGGCCCATTTCTTGTCTTATTCCCAGACCTTCAATGCGTCTAGGGTAGCCCAACTTTTCTTTGACGAGATCGTTAAACTCCATGGCTTACCTAAGTCTATAGTTTCAAATAGGGATATCCGATTCACCAGCTATTTTTGAAAGATCCTCTGGCTTAAGTTAGGGACCAAGTTAAACTTTTCATAGCTTACCATCCCCAAACCGATGGCCAGATAGAAGTAGTGAACCATGTTGGCCCAGATGGCAACCCAAGAGGGGGGGGGGGGTGAATTGGGTTCTTAAAAAATTTAAGACTTTTGACAATTAAATGATTAGTTAGCAAGATGTGCAAGTGAGATTAACTAATACGCAATGAACAAGCAGTTAATAAAGAGAGATAGAGATAGAAAAAATTAGGCACGGCAAACACAAAGTAATTTTATAGTGGTTCGGCGCAACCAGCACCTACGTCCACTCCCAAGCTTCACTTGGGTCCACACTATAATCTCTCTAGATTACAGCCGAGTTGTTTTCCAAGCTCACAACTCAAACTTGTTGTTTTACCGGGCGCACAACGAACCCAGCTGGTTTTAACTCGGGCTTACCAGCACAAAACCCTACAAGTTGTTTTTCTAGGGCTCACAACCAACCCAACACAAGCACTCCGGCTTGTAACGAGGTATACCAACCTCCACTAATTCAATCCACAGATTGAATCAGCAAGCAAATAATAAAGATTGTGTTTGAACAATAAAGTGCTCCCTTTGAGCAGATATACAAATTAAGTACAAAATATTAAAAGGTTAGAAAAGCCTGATAATTTTGCTGATGGTAGATGCTTGGGCTTTCTCCCTTCTTCTCTTCAACTCCTCTAGAAGTGTGGAATCACGCCTCAGCTAGATTCTTCACGGTAGAAGTCTTTGGAGTTGAGATGAAGCTTTTCCCTCTTTTGAAAATCCGCAGATTTGACCTTTGAAACGCACTTGGATTTTCTTCTGGCTTTTGTGGAATGATGAGAAGGAGTAGACGAATCTTTCACTTGGATTTCACTCCTTTTGAAACACTCCTCTTTGAGCTAAAAGATTTTTTCACTAAGCTCTGTTTTTCCCTCTTTTCAAATGATATTCTTTTCTCTCTTTTTGATTTTCTCTGGGTTGTTTTGATTTGAAAAGAACTCCTCTATTTATAGAATCTGCAAAAATATATCCGTTAGAGACAGGGAAAAATAGCCGTTATTCAAAAATCTTACCGTTGGGGCTGATGTGTCAACATTAAAAATCGCGCCCAGAATTCGCGGAGTCGACTCGAGCTCTGAGGGAGTCGGCTCGAGGTCGATTACCAAAATAGAAACATTTTAACCATTGAGGGGTCGACTCGCGAAAACATAAGTGTCGGCTCCTGAAAGTCGGGAGTCGACTCGAGGAATACTGGGAGTCGACTCGAGAAGTGCTCAAAAAACATGGGTTCTGTTGTTTGAGCGGAGTCGGCTCGCACAGACAGGAGTCGGCTCGCAAGAATTCAGGGGTCGACTCTTGAAAACCAAGGGTCGACTCGAGAAACTCAGGCAAACTGGGGAGTCGACTCGGAAACTCATGAGTCGGCTCGGGACCGATACAAAAATCAGAAAAATTCTGATTGAGTTTAAAACTTGTCCCAATTAAATTTAAAATATAAATTTGACTTGAATACATTAATTATGACATTTAACATGGATTCAAGACATGTTTCAAGAATTCATCGATTGAAATATAATGTATAAAAATTCCTTTTGAAATCCTTTGAGCATACAACTTGAAACTTCTTTTTCTAACAGTTCAAAATTCATTTGATATAACATTGAAAGTTCATTCCTTTCAATTTGAATAAGCTCAAGGTTTTTGATAAATAAACATATTGTTTCTTTAAGATACTCATGGCTTTTGGGAATCATCAAAATCAATAAAGTTGGGGCATTATGTTTCAATAATTTCTCAACAATCTCCCCCTTTTTGATGATGACAAAAACATTGAGTATATGCATTATAAAATTAAAAAATTTGTGATTCCAAAATCAACTTTTGTGTTCATGGAAAGGCTCCCCCTCAATGAGGTAGCTCCCCCTATGAACCTTAATCTTATAAATCATTCAAAATTTTTCAAAATCAAAAACTTAAGCAATTCTTTCTTTATGACATTCAATTTATCTCTTCCCCTTATATGAAACATATATTTTTTTTTTAATTCTCTCCCCCTTATTTAATTAGGGCAATTAAAAAGATGATGCAATATACGATTAACTCATATAAATCTCTCCCCCTTTTTTGTAATCAACAAAAAGGTTGAGATGCATCAGAGCATCAAATTGATTAACCTCATTCGAATTCATTCAGCATCTTAGTTATCAATTGAGTATTGAGATATTCAAAATTATATCAATTTAAACATAAGCATTCAAAGATATTCAAGGGTACTCACAATTGAAATAGACAAAAGTGAAGCATCAAACATTTTCATTACTTCAAAATGAAAGTACATGGAAATATAAACTTGTACAGAAAGTAAATTTACTACATCAAAAGGGTTACATGAAAACTTAAAAATTCTTCTTGTGATTCTATTCAAATGATCTACAATTTGCTTCATTCCCTCGCATTGAAGCCTTACATAGTCTTTAAGTTTTTCATCAACAAAAGTGCAAGCAGAGGTGATTTTCTCTTGAAGCTCTGCGTTGCATTGTGAGTAAGTCTCTGAATCACCGCAAATGTCCTTAAGCTCTCCAAAGATATTCTTTAAATTTTCACTTAAGGAACCGGAAGATGAGCTAAGAGTGGACTCAATCAATGCAACACGATCACTAAGAGAATACAATGCTTCTTTTAAGTTCATATACTTGTCATTAAATTCATCTTTCAATCTCTTTTCTTGATCACATAACTCAGACTTGAATAAAGATCGAAGTTGATCCAACTGAGTATCAGAAAAACTAGCAGATGAAACAGTGGAAGACTGTGCAGGATCAATAGTAGGAGCTGGGGTAGGATCTGCAGTAGGAGCTGGAATAGAATCTGGAATAGATGAATGCTGAGGAGGCTCCGGAGATGATGTCTCAAGGAAGATCTGGGTGCCTCTGCATCTAAGTCTCTATCCTCAGTAGCAGTCTTTCTTTCCCAACTTCCATTTTTCTTAATAAATCCCATGCGATGAATTGTAGCCAAAGTATAATAATCTGTATGTCTTAACTCTTTCTTTGGCTCACCATCACTGAACACAATCCCTTGGCTAAGAAATAATTTGGTCAATACCATGCCATAGGGTAAGCTTGATTTCTTCTTCCCACTACAGTCTGCAATATACCAAATCATCATCCTAGGCAGATTGATTGGTTTCCCAGATACAACAGCATCCATGATAAAGATATCTCGTTCTGAAACATAGTCAAACCGGCCTGTCTTGGGAAATAAGATCCTGCTGCAAATATTGTGTAGAAGCCTTAGTTCCAATGGTAGTTGACTTGCAAAGACTTCCTCAAATCCCTCAAAGTTACGGTTCAACAGACGATTGAGAGCAGGAGACCTATCTTCAGGTGCAAATGTAGAGGTCCAGATAAGGGTAACTTCAAAAGTCTAGAAAGAATGGAGGATGTAATATTTAAACCGATGCCTCTAACCTTGCTTACAAGGCCATCATCTCCTCTAGACAAGTTCTTGTAAAATTCTTTGACCAAGCAGGATAGGTTGGGCAATCCAAAGAACAAATATACTCAAAACCCATCTCGATTAGCTGCCTACCAATGATAAATCCCTCATTCTCAAACAATCTCGAAATCCACTTTCCTTCCCGTGGTTACAATCCTACTGGCTAGGAGATCTACCTGGGGGTAGGAGCTGGAGCTGGAGCTGGGGGATCACTAGCCGAAGGCGTAGAAGAGGAATCCGTTGACGGCTCGCGGACGGGTCGTCGGACGGTCCTTTTTCTCTTCACACCGGCGCCACTCGAGCTTGCTCCTCGGGTTTTAGGGGCCATTGATCTTGAAGGATTGTTTAATCAGGGGTTAATTGAAGTTTGGAGGGTTTTGGGAAAGTTTTGGAGAGGATTTGGAAGATTTTGGAAGAATGGAATGTCCGTCGGGTCGACTCGTGCCCTAAATAAATCGACTGGGACCACGTCGAGTCGACTCGCGCAAAGTGTGGAGTCGGCTCGCGACAAGTCACAGAGCACGGACACGATCTCGAGTCGACTCGCTCAGAGGAGGGGTCGACTCCTGAGTTTCAGCAGAAACTCGAGTCGACTCCGAAACTCTCGAGTCGGCTCCCGGACAAATTCAGAGAAAAATTAGATTGAGATTCAGAGAATCCGAAATAAGTTCCAAAATTGATCTTTGAGTATGATTAAAAATCATGGACTTGAGAGATCAAATTGATATGAGTTCTAGATAAATTTCCTTAAGATTTGAAAGAATTCTAGATATATTTCCTTAAGATTTCAAAATTTACTCAAAAGGGTTACAAATTCCTAATTCTCCTCTAAGATAACAAAATCTTTCTTCATTTAAAGGTTTAGTGAATATGTCAGCTAATTGTTCTTCTGTGTTTACATAATCTAAACAAATTTCATCATTAGCTACATGTTCCCTATAAAATGATATCTAATTTCTATGTGTTTTGTTCTTGAATGTTGAATTGGATTTTTAGTTAAGTTGATTGCGCTAGTGTTATCACATCTTATGGGTGTTTTATCAAGTGTGATACCATAGTCTTCAAGTTGTCGCTTAATCCATAGGATTTGCGCACAGCAACTTCCAGCTGCTACATATTCAGCTTCAGTAGTTGATAATGCAACTGAATTTTGCTTTTTGCTAAACCATGTGATTAAGTTACTACCTAAGAATTGGCATGCACCACTTGTGCTTTTCTATCTAATTTACATCCAGCATAATCAGAATCTGAATATGCAATTAGGTTTAATGTGGAATCTCTAGAATACCATAAACCTACATTTTTAGTTCCATTTAGATATCTTAAAATTCTTTTAACAGCTATTAAATGTGATTCTTTAGGTTCAGATTGAAATCTAGCACATAAACATACTGAAAACATGATATCTGGTCTACTTGCTGTTAAATAAAGAAGGGATCCGATTATACCTCGATAATACTTTTGATCAACCTTTTTACCTTCTTCATCTTTGTCCAGCTTGCATGAAGGACTCATTGGAGTTCCGAGGGGTTTCATTGTTTCCATACCAAACTTTTTGAGTAGTTCTCTTGTGTATTTGGTTTGGTTGATAAAGATTCCCTCCTTGCTTTGTTTGATCTGGAGTCCAAGGAAGAAGTTGAGTTCTCCCATCATGCTCATCTCGAATTCTCCCTGCATCAACTTTGCAAATTCTTGACAAAGAGAATCGTTAGTAGCACCAAAAATAATGTCATCTACGTATATTTGTACTACAAGTAAATCTTTACCTTTTCTTTTCAAAAACAAGTTTTATCAACATTTCCTCTTGTAAAATCATTTTCTATTAAGAATTTACTTAACCTATCATACCAAGCTCTAGGTGCTTGTTTCAAACCATATAAAGCTTTGTGCAATTTAAAAACGTGATTTGAAAACTCGTGATCTTCAAAACCTGGTGGTTGTTCTACATAAACTTCTTCATTAATAATCCATTTAAAAATGCGCTTTTTACATCCATTTGAAATAAGTTAATGTTCATATGACATGCAAATGCAAGTAATAGCCTAATGGCTTCTAATCTAGCTACAGGTGCAAAGGTTTCATCAAAATCAATACCTTCTTCTTGATTATATCCTTTAGCAACCAATCTAGCTTTGTTTCTAATTACAATGCCATTTTCATCTAGTTTATTTCTATAAATCCATTTTGATCCTATTACTGAATGATTTTTAGGTCTTTCAACTAAGGTCCAAACATTATTTCTTGTAAATTGATTTAGTTCTTCTTGCATAGCTAACATCCAATTATTATCTTTTTCAGCTTCTTCAATAGTTTTAGGTTCAATTTGTGAAACAAATGCAAGATGATTACTAATATTTCTCATGTATGATCTAGTCCTTATTCCTTGAGATGGATCGCCTATAATCAATTCCTTAGGATGACTATGAGCATATCTCCAGTCTCTTGGAAGATCTACATCATTATGATCAATATTGACATCATCGTCCTTATGTGAATCATCATCTTTAGCTCTTGTTCATGATCAGAAGATACTTCAATATTAAGTTTTTCAAGATCTTTTTCAATTATGTTTGTATCTTCCTCATCATCAATCTTTTCAGATCCAGTTGCTAAAGATTCATCAAAAACTACATGAATGGATTCTTCAACTACTAAGGTTTTCTTGTTAAAGATTCTATATGCCTTACTAGTTGTTGAATAACCTAGAAAAATTCCTTCATCAGATTTAGCATCAAATTTTCCTAAGTTGTTTTTACCATTATTATGAATGAAACATTTACATCCAAATGCATGAAAGTATTTTATATTTGGTTTTCTTTCATTCCATAATTCATAAGGTGTTTTCTTTAATATTGGTCTTATTAAAGCTCTGTTTAAGATGTAACATGCTGTGTTAATTGCTTCCGCCCAAAAATACTTTGGTAAGTTGCTTTCACATAGCATGGTACGGGCCATGTCTTCTAGAGTCCTATTTTTTCTTTCAACTACACCATTTTGTTGTGGAGTCCTAGGGGCTGAAAAATTATGATTAATTCCATTTTCAGTGCAGAAATTTTCAAAAAGGTGATTTTCAAATTCTGTTCCATGATCACTTCTAGAGATACTATAGTAGTGTTTTTCTCATTTGTGACTTTCTTAAAGAATTTCAGGAACATCGAGAAAGTCTCATCTTTGTGAGCTAAAAACATTACCCAAGTATATCTAGAATAATCATCTACAATCACTAGACCATATTTCTTTCCTCCTAGACTTGTGGTTCTAGTTGGTCCAAATAGGTCCATGTGAAGTAGCTCTAGTCCCCTAGAAGTTGAAACAATGTTTTTAGATTTAAAAGAACTTCTAGTTTGTTTTCCAAATTGACATGCATCACATATTTTATTATTTTCAAAATCTAGTTTAGGTAATCCTTTAACTAAATCCATTTTAATTAGTTTTGAAATAAGGTGTGTGCTTGCATGACCTAATCTACGATGCCACAACCAACTAATTTCATTTATGTTAGCATTGTCAGCAATTAAGCAATGATCACTCAAGATAATTTTTCCAAGTCAACTAAGTAAACATTGCCATGTCTATAACCAGTAAATACAATGCTATCATCAATAGAATTAGTTACAGTGCATAAGAAGATTTAAATGAAACATTAAAATTTTTATCACATAATTGACTTATGCTAATTAGATTATGCTTCAAACCATTAACATAAAGTACATTATCAATAACTATAGATGGAGTTATGCGAACTTTACCAAGGCCCATAATTTGACCTTTACCGTTGTCGCCAAACGTCACAACTCCACCTTTCTTTTCTTCCAGGGTGATGAATTCATCTTTGTCACCCGTCATATGTCTTGAGCAGCCACTATCAAGGTACCACTTTTTCTTTGATCTTTTGGCTACAAGACATTCCTGCAATATCATCAAACTTTATGCTTAGGTACCCAAGCTTTCTTGGGTCCTTCATGGTTAGCAGCAATAAAAATTGTTCCTTTCGGAACCCATATTTTCTTAGCTTTAATATTTAACTTGTTGTTATTCTTTAACGTTTTGCATTCAAATGATTTATGACCTTTTTCATTACATTTGAAACAAGTTATATTACTTTGGTTGGCTTTTACAAAAATATTCTTTAGAGATTTCTGTTTCCTTAAAGTGTTATATCCTAAACCAGCTTTGTCAAAAACAGCTTTTTGACTATCTAGGATCATGTTAAGTTTAGTTGAACTTAAGGTGAATTTCTCAACAATGTCTTTATATTTTTTAACATCTTTCTTAAGAGAGTCAATTTCTTTAGCTTGCTGTTCTTTATCTAAAGCTAAAGTTTTTAGTTGATCTTTTAAATCTTTAGTTGAGTTTTTAGTTTCAGATTTTAATAAATCTTTTTCTTGATTAAGATTATCTCTTTCTTTCCTAAGTTCTTCTTTTTCATTAGTTAAGTTCTTAACTTCTAAAGCTAATTCATTTTTACTTTTAGCTAAACTAATATTGTCATTTTTCAAAACTTATACTTTTTCTTTAAAGATTTAAAATCAATCATAAGTTCATTGAAAGCCTCAAACATTTCATCAAAAGTAAAATCATCATTTGAGTTTTCAGAACTTACCTCATTGTCGTTGTCGTCGTCGTTGGCCATGAAACAAATATTGGCAACTTCCTTTTGCTCTTCTTCTTCCGACGAGGAAGATTCTTCAGACCATGTTGCCATATAAGCTTTCTTCTTTTTCTTGTAGGCCTTTTTAGTAAAGGACAGTCATACTTGAAGTGCCCTGGCTTTTTGCACTCATAACATACTAAGGGCTCTTTTTCTTTTCTTTCTCCTTGTCCTTTTTCTTATCCTTTTCTCCTTCAAATCTTGCTCCAAATTTCTTTTTATTGAAGGGCCTTTTTCTCATAAACCTTCTGAATTTTTGGCCAAGAGAGCAGTTTCCTCATCATCTTCATCATTTCACTGCTGCTCTCTTCCATTTCTGCAGTCTTGAGGGCAAAAGTTTTCCTTCTTTTTGTTTCCTCCTCAACATGCTGCTTCATTGTTAGCTCGTGGGTCATTAAGGATCCTAGAAGCTCCTCTAAAGGTAGTGCATTGAGGTCCTTTGCTTCTTGGATGGCAGTGACTTTTGCTTCCCACGATCTTGGTAGTGACCTAAGAATTTTACGCACAAGATCAGCATTAGTATAAACTCTACCAAGACTTTTCAGACCATTCACAATATCAGTAAATCTAGTGAACATGCATGTGATGGTTTCAGTTTGTTCCATAGTAAATAATTCATATTTGTGAACCAAAATGTTTATTTTTGATTCCTTTACTTGGTTTGTTCCTTCATGAGTAATTTCCAACCTATCCCAAATTTCTTTTGCGGAATTACAAGTTGAGATTCGGTTGAATTCATTTGAGTCTAAGGAACAATACAAAATATTAATGGCTTTAGCATTTAATTGTGCCATTCTCCTATCATTATCATTCCAATCCCTTTCGGGTTTAGGAACAATAGTGCCATCAATAAGTGTGTGGGTGTACTAGGTCCATTAATTATAACACCCCAAAGCTCATAATCAGAAGCTTGAATGAATATCCTCATTCTAGCTTTCCAATAAGAATAGTTTGAGCCATTAAAAAGTGGAGGTCTATTCGTAGAATGACCTTCAGCAAAACTTGACCCAATTTGTGTTGCCATTTGGATCTTTAGCCCTTGATCGTGAGATCAAATTCTAAATGAGCACTAGCTCTGATACCAATTGTTGGCCCAGATGGCAACCCAAGAGGGGGGGGTGAATTGGGTTCTTAAAAAATTTAAGACTTTTTGACAATTAAATGATTAGTTAGCAAGATGTGCAAGTGAGATTAACTAATAGCAATGAACAAGCAAATAAAGAGAGATAGAGATAGAAAAAATTAGGCACGGCAAACACAAAGTAATTTTATAGTGGTTCGGCGCAACCAGCACCTACGTCCACTCCCAAGATTCACTTGGGTCCACACTATAATCTCTCTAGATTACAGCCGAGTTGTTTTCCAAGCTCACAACTCAAACTTGTTGTTTTACCGGGCGCACAACGAACCCAGCTGGTTTTAACTCGGGCTTACCAGCACAAAACCCTACAAGTTGTTTTTCTAGGGCTCACAACCAACCCAACACAAGCACTCCGGCTTGTAACGAGGTATACCAACCTCCACTAATTCAATCCACAGATTGAATCAGCAAGCAAATAATAAAGATTGTGTTTGAACAATAAAGTGCTCCCTTTGAGCAGATATACAAATTAAGTACAAAATATTAAAAGGTTAGAAAAGCCTGATAATTTTGCTGATGGTAGATGCTTGGGCTTTCTCCCTTCTTCTCTTCAACTCCTCTAGAAGTGTGGAATCACGCCTCAGCTAGATTCTTCACGGTAGAAGTCTTTGGAGTTGAGATGAAGCTTTTCCCTCTTTTGAAAATCCGCAGATTTGACCTTTGAAACGCACTTGGATTTTCTTCTGGCTTTTGTGGAATGATGAGAAGGAGTAGACGAATCTTTCACTTGGATTTCACTCCTTTTGAAACACTCCTCTTTGAGCTAAAAGATTTTTTCACTAAGCTCTGTTTTCCCTCTTTTCAAATGATATTCTTTTCTCTCTTTTTGATTTTCTCTGGGTTGTTTTGATTTGAAAAGAACTCCTCTATTTATAGAATCTGCAAAAATATATCCGTTAGAGACAGGGAAAAATAGTCGTTATTCAAAAATCTTACCGTTGGGGCTGATGTGTCAACATTAAAAATCGCGCCCAGAATTCGCGGAGTCGACTCGAGCTCTGAGGGAGTCGGCTCGAGGTCGATTACCAAAAATAGAAACATTTTAACCATTGAGGGGTCGACTCGCGAAAACATAAGTGTCGGCTCCTGAAAGTCGGGAGTCGACTCGAGGAATACTGGGAGTCGACTCGAGAAGTGCTCAAAAAACATGGGTTCTGTTGTTTGAGCGGAGTCGACTCGCACAGACAGGAGTCGGCTCGCAAGAATTCAGGGGTCGACTCTTGAAAACCAAGGGTCGACTCGAGAAACTCAGGCAAACTGGGGAGTCGACTCGGAAACTCATGAGTCGGCTCGGGACCGATACAAAAATCAGAAAAATGTTCTGATTGAGTTTAAAACTTGTCCCAATTAAATTTAAAATATAAATTTGACTTGAATACATTAATTATGACATTTAACATGGATTCAAGACATGTTTCAAGAATTCATCGATTGAAATATAATGTATCAAAAATTCCTTTTGAAATCCTTTGAGCATACAACTTGAAACTTCTTTTTCTAACAGTTCAAAATTCATTTGATATAACTATTGAAAGTTCATTCCTTTCAATTTGAATAAGCTCAAGGGTTTTTGATAAATAAACATATTGTATTCTTTAAGATACTCATGGCTTTTGGGAATCATCAAAATCAATAAAGTTGGGGCATTTATGTTTCAATAATTTCTCAACAACCCGTAGTCCAGGAAATCTTCTGAGATGTCTTATAGGGAAAAACACCAAGAATTAGGATTTGTTGCTACCTAGAGCTGAGTTTGCCTATAACACTTTGGTCAATAGGTCCACTGAAAAAGCCCATTCAAAATTGTCGATGGGTATAAGCCCAACAAGCTACTTGACCTAATTTCATTACCTGTTTACACACGAGTCTCCGAGTCTACAGCATCATTTGCATAGTATATTAAGGCTTGCATAGGGAGATTAGCGCAAAGATTAACTTAAGTAATGAAATATATAAACGGTTGGCAAATTTTCAAAAATGAGTCCAAGAGTTTATGGAAGGAGATTATGTCATGGTTAGGTTAAGGCTTGAGTGGTTTCCTCTAAGAGCCATTAGAAAGTTATATGCTCATGGAGCTGGTCCTTTTAGGATGACAAAGAAAGGAGGAACCAATGCCTATGTGTTGGAATTACCTCCTGAGTTAGGTATTAGCTCTATTTTCAATGTTTCAGACTTAGTAGAGTATAGGAAGCCAGCGATGATACCTAGTGAGGCTTCGGACCTAACCCTTTTTTTGAGAGCGAGCCTACCCCTATGTGTCCACCTACTATTTGGCCTGAGTGAAAGGACAAGATTGAGCGGATTCTGGATGATCAAGCTATCTTGACCCGAAACAGAGGTTACCAGCGATACTTGGTTCGTTGGCAAGGTTGGCCCGAATCTGAGGACTCATGAATTTCTAGAGAAGATTTGCAAAGTTTGAACCTGGACCTGCTAGAGGAGTACCAAAGTCAAACTGATCCTTACTCGATGGGGTTGAGTTCCTTCCATTCCGAGAGAATTAGTGCAGGAGCAAGAGTGAGAAAAAGACTGCATGGTTCATTTGGATCTCTGAACCCTAGAAGTCTCGTAATTTCTTTTTCTTTCCTAGTTGGTTGAGTCAAATCTATTACTAAGTCAATCAAGTTTGGTTTAGTCCAATGTCCAAATCATGCATTTTTATTTTATTTGAGTCCTGTAATAATTCAAGGGAAGTGTATTACTCTTGTTGAAACCCTGTTGAAGATATTCAAAAGAAGCCCCTCCAGATTAGGCAGTATTGGACAACCATCCAATCTTCTCCAACCTTATTCATACCCTACCTTTGGAGCTCTGCATGGATTGGATCCGCCTACACCAGGATTAATGACATGGAATCAATCTTCTCCCTCCATTGGATCTGCCTTCACCCGGATTGATGACGTGGAATTAATCTTCTCCCTCAATGTCGCCACATACAATGTTAGCAACCTTGGGTGCCCCATAAGGAAGAAATTGGTGGTCCTCTGCTATGCTTTAATGAAAATAAAGATCAGCATCTCAACTATTCTAGAAAGGATCTTGCGCTTCATATGGACCTTATTGACAAAAGAAAAGAAAGAAAGATATCACCCCAAAGCTTCCTTCTTTACTTGTAGTCCCTCGCCTCCAATTGAAACTATATATTGCTACTGCCATTTTGATCAAATCAAATGAAGGAAAGAAAATTTTTACTCTACAATTCTATCATATTTTATAATCCCTATCATTTATTACTCTAATTGTTGCACTTACTTTGTAATGGCATAAGAGGTCTATAAAATCCTTCTCTTAAAACGATGAAAGAATAGAATATGAATATATAAAAAATTATTTTTTAAGTTTTATTTTCGTTGTCCTAAGCAATTGATCCTCCATGAGGGAGTTAGGCGTGAGGCCAAATTTTCATTACCTGAGCAATCGATCCTCCGTGAGGGAGTTAGGCATGAGGCCGAATTTTTATTGCCTTGAGCAATTGATCCTCCATGAGGAAGTTAAGCATGAGGCCGAAGTGTTCTTACTACCAAACAGTAGTCTAATCCATCTCCTCTATCAAGCTCTACCAAAGAAATCCTAATCCTCATATCACCATAACCGACCACCACCCCTCCTAAATTCTAGGCATCCATATGTGGAACCATAGTCGCCGCCCTTCCTTCATCCAAAAAACCACCTCTCCTCTTCTGATTTATTTTCATAACTGCCACCCTTCCTTCATCCGAATCATCCAAAAACCACCGCCCCTCTTTTGAGTTATTTCCAAGGCCACCGCTCTCTCTCTCCAAAGCCGTCGCCCCTCTCTAGATTCATCTCCTAAGCCGAAGATGCCTTCTTTGCCCCTAAATCAAGATTAAGGAGCCTCACATGGAAGATAGTTTTCTCATCCAGAAATCCTGCCCACTAGCGAAAGATCTTTTACCAACATTAGGAGCGCATCATCGTCGGGTAAATCAACCTTTCCCTTACTCTGTAATTTTGATTTTGTGAAAGTTTATAAGCATGTCTTCCCTAGAGTTTCTCAATTCCAGACTTTTCTGGTACGCTTCTTTATTTTCCTAAAAGTTATGTTCCTGAACCATTACTTTCTACATCACATAATCTGCCCTCTTACTTTTTCTCTTATTTTGAATGAATTAGCCATCTTTTAAAATACTTTAAAAAATCAATTTTCATTAGTTCATATTGTATAATCATCCCTTGCCCTTATGCTACATCAATGGAGCTGATCGTTTATAAGGAGGCGGCAAGGTAAAGAAAGAGTCTTTCCCCCTTCCTTGGCTTTGACAGCAATAGCGGGGTAGACAGGAACTCCTTCAGTTCTTCGAAGGCTTTCTGGCAATCTTCCGTCTACTCAAAGTAGTTCGTCTTGTGCAGAGCTTTGAAGAAGGGCAAACATCTTTCGGCTGACCTTGACAGGAATCGGCTTAGGGCGGCCACTCTCCTAGTAAGCCGCTGCACCTCTTTCTTATTAATTGGTTGCCTCATGTCAAGAATGACTTAGATCTTTTCCAGATTTGCCTTAATTCCTTGCTGGGTCATCAGAAAACCCAAGAATTTTCCAGCGGTGACTTCAAATGCACACTTATGAGGGTTGAGCTTCATTTGGTAGCACCGAAGATTTTTAAAAGTTTTCTCCAAATTGGCAACATAATCGAAGGTGCGGGTGCTTTTGGTTAGCATATCATCCACATATACCTTTATGTTGCACCCAATTTGGTCTTTGAAGACCTTATTTATTAATCTCTGATAAGTGGCTCCTATATTTTTTAATCCAAAGGGCATTACCTTATGACAGTGAATGCCCTTCTCGATGACGAAGGAGGTATTCTCTTCATCCTTTGGGTCCATCCTTATTTGATTGTATCCGAAGAAGGTATTCATGATGTTGACGAGTTCATGATCAGATGTGAAATCCACCAGTTGGTCAATTCGAGGCAGCGGAAAGCTATCCTTCAGATATGCTTTATTAAGGTCGATAAAGTTGATGCGGATTCTTCATCTTCCGCTCGCCTTATGGACCATCACTACATTGGCTAGCCACTCCGGATATTATGCTTTCCAAATGTGGTCAGCAACAAGCAGCTTATTGACTTCTTCATCAATGGCCCTTTATCACTTGGAGGCAAAACTTCTTTTCTTTTGATGGATAGATCGATACCTTGGGTCAATATTGAGCTTGTGAGTAATTACCTCC
Organism: Calamus simplicifolius; assembly: GCA_900491605.1. Classification (NCBI taxonomy): domain Eukaryota; kingdom Viridiplantae; phylum Streptophyta; class Magnoliopsida; order Arecales; family Arecaceae; genus Calamus; species Calamus simplicifolius. Next base: position 83,753 of record UESW01003020.1, on the reverse strand, counting down.
GAAGGTATGATGGGTATGTCCGATGCTGACCAAGTGAAGATGTCTGAATTCGCCCATAAGAAGGCGAGGAGTTGATTCTTCAACTCTGCAGAAAGAAGCTCACCGATTTGCACCGTTTTTGCTGGGCCATCTCCCAGTGGGAAGGTCAGTAGACACTCCGCTAGTTCTCCTCTTCTTTCTGACTCCCTGAAATTGAGTAGATTTGAGGTCGGTGAAACCATCACCTCCTGGAGGCTAGGAGCCATATGATAGCATAGCTACATTGGGTTTTGCTCCCCGCGCATCTCACCAACCCCTTCATTGGTGGGGAATCTGACGAGAAGACACTTGGTGGATATCACCGCATCAAGAATGTTTAGGCCAGATTGCCCAAGTATAGCATTGTAGGCCAATGGCACCTGGACCACCAGGAACCTTATTAAGACTGTGCTTTAACATGGTGGCATCCCTGCCATGACCGATAGAATAATCTTGCCTTCCACCTTAATAGAGTCTTCTATGAAACCAACCAAGGTACTGTCACCGATTGGAGGAAGCTGGAAGATAAATCCATCCGAAGAAAAGCATCATAGATAAGGATGTCGACGGAGCTTCCACTATCAACTAGAATTCTTTTTACAGGATGCTTAGCGATTGTTATAGAGATGACAATGCTATCATCAACTAAGTTATTTACCCTCGCTAGCTCCCCTTTAGAAAAGGAAATTATATTTTCTATGCTCTCATCCCCCCTCGGTCTTTTAGAAGAAGAAGCTGACCCCTAGGAGATCATGCCTAACATCTTCCCTATCGAAGCATTGTCGATGTTGGCTTGGACAGGCAGAGGCCCCATTTGCACCGGAACGGCCGAAAGCCCTCCTTTCTGGACGAACTTCCTGAAGTAGCCCCTCTGAATGAGCTCCTCATTAGCATGCTTCAGGTTGTAGCAATCTTCTGTATCATGGACGTAGTCTCGGTGGAAATGACAATATCGGCTCATGTCGTGTGCGGCCCCCTTCTTCAATGGGGGAGGGCGCTGGAGGTAAGGCTTTTCCTCGATCTCCATGAGGATGTAAGACCTGAGAGCGAGGAGAGGTGTGAGATTTTCTTCCTTGGGGTGAAGCTCCAGCGTTGATTATCTGGTCGGCGCGGGGGCTCAAGCTTCCGGGGGTGAGGCTCACTTGGCTCCGCACGGAATGGCTTCTTGTTGGGCCTTCTTTTAGCTTTCCTCTGCGTGAAGTCAGCTTCGTTGGCACGAATATATTTCTGCACAGAAGGGCATCAATCGCCCCTTGAACTTGAATTAGACCTTGTAGCTCTTGAGATGGTCTAGTGGATCTATGGTACCATCATATGGATCCAATTGAGGAAGACGAAATCTGGAAGGGGCTGGCTCTTCCATAATACGGCGGGTAAGGGATGGACGAGTGTCGTAGTCCACCTCCGGCTAGTTGTTGAGCCTCTAGCTGAGCTCCTCCAATCGTCGGTGTTGTTCGTCCAAGCGCCTCTTCACCTTGTAGTTGATATCCTCACCCGATGATTCAAAAGAGGAGCAAGGGAAGGAGTGGTGCTAATAGCAGTGTCCCCACTCGAGCTCCTTCCCGTGTCGCTGCCTGAGAGAGGGACTTCTCGAGCGGCAAGCGAAAGACCGCAACCTCTTGAAAGCTTCACGATGGTGGTGTCTAGGTAAAGTATGGCGGCGGTGAGCCTCTCTCTGAGGAGATCTCCTGTGGATGGATTATTCGCTAGCTGGAGCAACTGCTGCAGGCGGTATGAGAGGCCTGGGCTGCTGCTAAGTGGCTACCGAGCGTTGCTCCTGTAGCTCATGAACTACCGCAACCAAGGCTTAGACTTATTGATTGAGGATGGCGAGTTGATTGGGTAGAGTAGCTAAAGCTGGTGGTGGAGGAAAAGCAGGGAGGGTGGCCTCCTGCTGTCCAGCACAATGTGGATGCTCCTCGGCATAGCTGGCAAAGGCCTCTCGAGTGTGTATCACTACCATGGCTGTCTCAGAGGGGGCAAAGGCTTGTAGCTCAGTATCACAGAGCTCTTCTTCCTTCAGTGCGCATCCTCCTACCTGGCACGCCAATCTGTTGATGCCTAATCACCTTGTGCGAACATCGTGAGGATGTCGTGAGTTGCCGAAGATGCCCCTCTCCTTGACTAAACCTGCAAGAAGTTCCAGGGATCAGATATTCCGTCGGGAACCCTCCAACACTCAAGTAAGTGATCAGAATCACAGCCATGAGCTTGAGAAAGCTCGAAAAAGAAAGAGAGTTAGAGAAATTATGGAGCTCTCTCAGCTTGAGCGTTCATGTGTGTTGAGTTGGTTACCTGGTTGGGGGTCTCTCTTACCCATTTTATTGGTATTCCTTGTCATCTAGCATCACGTGGGTTCTCATGATGGATGGTGACTTTGTGGATAGATGATGACTTTTTGGGGGAGAATATCAGAGTTGGTGGAGTTTGTCTCATCTGATCTGGATGATTGGGGCCTCATGATGAACGATGACTTTCATAACGAAATGTCAAGATTAGTGAAATTTATCCCATATGACCTGAGTGACCACGGATAGGTAGGTGAGCCCGATCACATCAGATACATGGGCCGCAAGCAATTGATGGGCCCCGTCTCATCAGTCACGTGGGCTGCAAGCGATTGGTGGTTACTGGCTTGTTCAATTGGAGGCCGCCTTGGAGGTCAGGGTTAAGTTCGGAGACAAGGCCGCCTTGGAGGTTGGGGCAGATTCCGGAGTTGAGGCCGCCCTGGAGGTCGGGGCTGAGTCCGGAGTTGAGGTCGTCTTGAAGGTCAGGGCCGAGTCTAAAGACAAGGTTGTCCTGGAGGTCGGGGCCGATTCCAGAGTTGAGGCCACCATGAAGGTTGAGGCCGAGTCCGAAGACGAGGCCGCCCTGGAAGTCGGAGTTGAGTTTGTAGATGAGGCCGCCTTGGATGCTGGAATCGTTTCAACTTCCACCGTCAGATAGTCTCAGCCGTTAACTTACATGTGGCTTTATCAGCCACATCAGTTCTTATAGAAAATCAACGACCATCTCACCAAGAGGTTGACTGAATAAGATCCGTCCTCATGGCTGCATTACAATGTAATTGTAATAGCTTCTAGGAGATCAAAATATCAAGAAACAGAATTATGATTGATATTTAAGATAAAAACCTTCATATTTTCCTTTTAATTTGTTTTGAATGATGTAGATTCGAAAAATTAATCAAGTTTGATAAAGCTTCTTGCGGCAAAACCCCAAAAAATAAAATAGAAAAAGAAAGAAAGAAAAATATACAATGCCCCATTAGTGAAGATCATGATCGTCATTCGCCGCAGGAAGGAACATCTGACCGTTGAGTTTTGATGATCCAGGTGCTTCAGTGTGGCTGCTTATGGTGATATATCATAAATTATAAATCCAAGAATTCAACATACAAAGATGCCGCTGCAGTATTGTGGTGAGTATTCCATGCTCGCAATCCATGGCTTTATGCTTATTATTATTATTATTATTTCTTGGCTCTTTTTTTTTTTTAATCATTCTTTTACGATGAGAGTTAGTGTAGTGTAAGCTCATTAACTTATTGTTGTTGTCTTACAATGTGTTAGTGGTTAAAAGAAATGTGCCGAGGAGTGTAGGCTGAATCAGGTTTCAAGGGGATATTTGATTTGCAACGAGGATTTATTTTTGGGCGTCGCTCCTTCATTTGCCATTACAGCTTGAGGCTATGGGGAAATTGAGGAGGAAAGATGAATGCAACCAGCTAGAATCATAGATTGTTGGAGATCGAGAATATTACTCCATGAATCTATTTTGCATAGATTGAAAAAGATACCAATGAGTTGCTAATACCATCATAGAGGTTGATAAATTTCCCTATTTTGCTGCCAAACATTGCTTGACAGATTTAAGGCCATGTGCGTAAATCATCAGCCAGGCCAACCACATCATAACATGCAAGCAAGCAAGTATTAGATATGATTATACTCAGAATCAGACATGACTCCAACCATGAAGGGTTTAGAGGTACAGCAGTCTTTTAAGTTTGAACGGGCGATTTTTGACGTGTAAACTACTCGAATCTTACCGATCGACAAATATTCTATGTAGGATCCTGGAAGCTCTCTCTCAACATATTCCAGAAACAAGTGCTACAATCGTGTAACAACGACAATGATATAAAACAAGATTGGCTGTACCGCTGAGATTAGATTTAAATATTCCACAGGATTCACTTTAAAGATAAAAAGGAAAAAGAGAAAGAAAGAAAGAACTGCAGAAGATACTACCTACTGCGGAAATTTTAGCGCTGCATTAACTCATGATCAGCGTCCACACACGCAGCATGTTGGTCCAAATTATAATAGAATCCAAACAATCTAGGTCCACACAATGCATCCATTTCTCCATAGTTTTAATAAAAAGCCTTGCACAAATGGATCAAACCACCCCTAGATTTACCCGCGATTCAGGACCGGATCTTACTACCGGAATTCTATACTATATATATATATATATGTCATACCTTTCTCTTAAAAAAAAAAATTTACGGGAATCCAGCCATAACCACCTGACCTTGAAGCGTGATTTCAAACCGCCTTAATGGGAGATTAAAAGCAGGGCGGCCACATTACGGAAACGAGCTGATGCTTGCATGAGCAAACCTTCTGCCAAGAAACAAAACAGAAAGAGGCAGCACGCTCCCTTCGCAGGTATTACCCTGGTCAGGTTCAAAGGGACTATCTCAGCCTGCACCACTCCTCCCAAACTTGCCATAGCTGGAGGGACTGGGCAAGCACCCCTGGTGCTGATAATAATTAGCCTTTGGAAAGACAGGGCAAGGAAAAAGAAGAAGACACAAAGCACACCCATGAAACCCCCATTAGTTCGACGACCCTTGTTTTCCTCCCGTCTCCTTGTGGAAGAAGACTCATTGGTTGCAGCTTAATTCTGACAACTATTCCACCACAGCCAAACGAGGCATTTCAAAAGAAAATGCATCAAACATTGTCAGAAACAAGCTACAAACCCCTTGAACCATAAAAAGTGGAATAATTAGAGAAAATAAAAAGTAATATTCATTACTTCACAGCCATGAAACTTCTTTGGCCCGCTGCAAGATTGGTGCACTTGGAAATCAGCTAAAGCTGGAACCTTGCTTGGAGAATTCCCTGAGCAAGCACCCAAAAAGACAAGCAACAAACAAACAATTGCACACTCCCTACGCAGGTATTATCCTGTTCAGGTTCGAAGGGACTTTCTCAGCCCGTCCTGCCCCCATCCTGGCCACAAGGCCATGGTTACAGCTGAGCAGACACAGGCACCCCCGGTGCAATTTATCATCAATATGCACATCCATGTAAAGGAGAAAAAACAACAGAACGCAAAATGTATATTTTATTACTACATGGCTTTGATTGATTCATAATGATGAAGAAAGAAGAGATGCTTGAATTGTTTGACTGATAAGCACAAGTTCTTACTCACATCCCATACTAAGGATGGTTATTCACCCGTCAGGACCCCAGAAGGTACCCACTGATCTAGCACCTTTCAAATCCTACCATGATGAACATGTCTTTAGCCGCTCCTGTATGAAATATCATTATCAATAGTAATTAGAAAAACCACTCTCATAACTAGCAAAAACAAAAGCACTTTCTAGTAAACAAAAGTGTTTCTTAAAACCTGCTAATTCACAGGTACCAAAGAATTATATTCATTGCAGAAGAATGTGGAGATCAATTGTCCCCTCTAATTTCATTAAAATGCAAATAATACAAATATGAGGATGCGGATCACAACCATTAGGAATTAGAAAGCTGAATCCACTTCATGAAGTCTATGCAGTTTCAAGACCTCCCAACAGGAATTTGAAGACATATCATATTCATATTACAAAAAACCTCCCTGGCCTTTTCATATTGCATAGTTCCCTTATCAAATGTTGTCATCCTATATAAAATATGGTCTTAGCTCTTTCCCTGTATGGCCTCTTTCCAGGTCTGAAAATCTTTTGAGGGTTGTTCCCTGATTGGACGAGCTTATAATGCATAATATGGATAGCCTGCCAATTGGCCTTCTGGGATTCAAGACATCCTCTCCTGGCAAAACTGCCTTCACTGGGAACCTAGCACTAGTGTTATAGGACCAACTTGACGTTCAAAGCCAACTAAAAATCCTTACCCAACGATGGATGAACCACATAAAGGACATAGGTTTGTTGATTAAGTTTTTTTTTTTACAATAGAACATATGTACTGCACTTAATGCTGCAAATTAGTTGCCTAAATATAATAAGAAAAAGAAGTCTGGCAGAGCTTTTATTCAAGCTTAAGAGAATTTTGCTTTAACAGTGTAGTTAGTAACAATTTTATTTTGTTTTGTTTTAAATGATAAGATTTAACAGTCCTTAATGTGTTGGTAGTGTGATTATTGTGATAAAGGAGAAAAAAACTGAGCAAAGCAGTGAAGAATAACTTCTCATGCATACTGTAAATCAGAAGACATCCGAAGGAGTTTTACAAGTGGTATCGAGCTGAAGTTATGAGCATTTCCTAACAATAGGTTGGACACTGATAAAGGCATTGTTGTTTGTTTAAAGTTATCATCACCAGGAAAGCACAATGCCGACATTATGTTTATTCGAAGTCAGGTAGCATTCTGACTAGGTTGATCCCTTACCTAATTTAGCCAAAGTTTCCTGCAACAGTAAAGGATGAATCCTATCTAGGAAAAGGCAACTTGCCTATGAGATCAACACAACAAACATTTGCAAGACAAAAATCTTAGCTGCTGACCTTGATTGACGAGCATAACTCTCAGGCACATAGATTTCTCCACCAACCTCGCCATGCTGTTCCCCGCTAACAGTTTTGCTTACAGCCAGAAACTCAGCACTCATAGCATTCATTCCATGTTTCACAGCTTCCTCCACTGTCCCATATCCATGCTCCTCAGCATACTTCCTCACATCTTCTGTTATTTTCATAGAACAAAATTTGGGCCCGCACATAGAACAGAAGTGTGCCACCTTGGCACCCTCAGATGGCAGTGTCTCATCATGGAAAGCCATAGCAGTCATAGGGTCTAAAGACAAAGCAAACTGGTCCATCCATCTAAATTCAAATCTTGCCTTGCTCAATGCATCATCCCATGCCTGTGCATACGGGTGACCTTTCGCTAAATCAGCTGCATGGGCAGCTATCTTGTATGATATGACACCTGCCTTCACATCATCACGATTTGGCAACCCAAGGTGTTCCTTAGGTGTTACATAGCAGAGAAGTGCAGTACCGAGGGCTCCAATATTAGCAGCACCAATTGCGGAGGTAATGTGATCATACCCAGGAGCAATATCAGTTGTTAGAGGACCAAGTGTATAAAATGGTGCCTCATAGCACCATTCCAGTTGCTTTTCCATATTTTCTGGAATTTTATGCATTGGAATATGTCCGGGTCCTTCATTCATTACCTGCATGGCCATAAAAATCATGGCAGTAGTATATGCACGAAAGAAAGTTACAGCCAATTCTAAAGCTTTGTGATGCTTCACAAACTAAATTGAATTTATTAATAAAGTTGTCTTAGAAATGTCCCAAAGCTTCATGATCAAAAGTATCACTTACCAATATTCACCCTGGTGTGGCTCAAAAGAGCAAGGGGAAAAATAAAATAGAAGGATTAGAAGGAGGAAGAAGAAGAAGATGATAATGAAAAGAGTGTTTTTGTTTAGATAATAGGGATGAAATTGATATTCAACTAGTCTCGAAGTGTAAGACTAATTCAGTATGGAATATCATAACTTTGATATCTAAGTTAGGTCTTACACACACTCCAATGTGTCTCTTGAGGTTGCAACATAACATTGTAAGTTACCATGTAAGGTTTGTGTGCGACCAAATTGCGGTCCAAGAGATGCAAGAGTTCATATCATGTGAAAGTCTAAATTCTTTAAGCTTGGAAGTCCTGTTTTGTCTAGGTACTAAAACTACCGCAAGACTATAATAGGTCAAGCGAGCTTCAGTACAAATACGATTGCATTACATGTTTTGGCAAGTAAAAAAATCAAACATCCTCCTTTTCTCCATTTTGTAAGTCCAGATTTGAGGTGCCTTTAGACCAACATCCATATATCCATATTCCAGTCCTACCTCTAGAAGGTCCGTTTTATGCACAGTCCAACAAAATGAAAGCTTATTTGTTTTCAGCCCTAGTTCCCCAGCACCAGATTGCTCTCAAACCTGAGACATACCCTGTTCAAGCTGACTTACTTCCCCTACAACCCTACAAGTAACCAGCAAATGAAACTTTACCCCCACATTACATTCTACTTAACAATGGAATGAACACAAAAGGATCCATAAATAATAATGATCCAGAAATGTCAGAATAGATGGAGGTAAAGCAACTCAACGTAAGGAAGGTGCCTCTTTCTTAGGGTAAGATATAAGGAAGAAGTTGTACCATGAAATTTTGAGAACGGAGCTATACTGTGAATTAAAATAGGAAAAAAGGGCAGTGGAGATGGGAGACTAAAAGAATTGGAGAAGACTGGATCTTCCAAAATAATTAAGAATTTTCTTGCATGAGAATGAATCTTCTACTAAAGCATATAATGATTTCCGAAAGATAACTACAAGAAATGGTAGTCATTGTTACTGACCAACAAATGTGATATTTATAATGATAAGCATAAGACTGTAAAAAAAATAATAACAAAAAATTATGGGTAACTTGAACTAGGCCATTGGACCACAATGTTGCAAACAATCTTGACAAATAGTCAAGCTATTGCTCGAACAGGTAGGTGGACAGGATGATTATGTTCTAACAAAGGTAATGATAGCAAATAAGCATTTCAGTGAGGTTGAATCTTCACATTGCTAGATACAGACGAAATATACCAGAATAATATCTAATGCAGGGGCACAGGGAAACCACATATCTATACCTGCACATCCTTTTCCCATGCTCGACGTGTCAGCTCCCCTTGTGTCAGAAGTTCCGCAAATTGAGCGGTGTCATTGGCATCATAAATTGAACCAGGCCTCAACCCGTCACCAATAGATAATGCCACATCATACTGATTGCATATGTCAAGAATCTCATCCCAGTGCTCATAAGCAAAGTTCTCCTTGTGATAAGCCAAGCACCATTTTGCATGAATTGATCCTCCACGTGAAACAATGCCGGTCATTCTTTTTGCAGTCAGAGGAATGTAGCGAAGCAGCACCCCAGCATGGATGGTAAAATAATCCACACCCTGCTCAGCTTGTTCAATCAGAGTATCCCTAAAAATTTCCCAGTTAAGATTTTCAGCAATGCCATTCACTTTCTCCAGTGCCTGGTAGATAGGCACAGTCCCAACTGGCACTGCAGAGTTACGCAGGATCCACTCGCGAGTCTCATGAATATGGCGACCTGTTGAGAGATCCATCACTGTGTCAGCTCCCCACATGGTTGCCCATTGAAGCTTGTGGACCTCTTCCTCGATAGAGCTCACCACAGCTGAGTTCCCAATATTTGCGTTCACTTTGACTAAGAAGTTCCTCCCAATTATCGTCGGCTCAAGCTCAAGATGCTTCTTGTTGGAAGGAATTATAGCACGTCCGCGTGCAACCTCTGACCGCACAAATTCAGGGTCAAGCTTCTCACGAGTGGCACAAAACAACATTTCTTCTGTTACAATTCCCTGTTTAGCATAGAACATCTGGGTGTATCTTGGTCCACCAAAACTCTCCCTCCTGTCAACCCAGTCTTTTCTTATTTTGGGAAGACCTGTCACAATAGCATACAGCATAAATCTTGGGTTTTCTTTGGCACCACCAATAATCTACAAAGATGAATTACCAGCAGCAGAGGTAGCATTCCTTTAATTCTAAATCATATAAAAGCCAGTTCAAAAGCAACCTCTGATGCAACAGGATGGCAAACATCCTTCTAGAATAAAAAGAAATGTTACCAACCAGAAAGCAAGACATATTTAAAATCCCATAAAAATATTGAGCATTGGACATGCAAGAAAGTAAAGAGTTACACTTCACAAGGACATTTCGTTCTCTATCATTACTAGAAAAGATCTTCTCCATCCTTTATCAACCTGAATCAGTGACCAGTCCCAGGATGTCAAGTTGCATATATCTGGCAACCAAGTTGTGACTCCCAAAACAAATGTGTCAGAAAAGATTTCAGCAAGTTGCAGGTGCTTTTTTAACTGATTGGATTCATTGTAAGAGAATGCTAAGCATGGAAGCCAATGTGTGTTAAAAAGGCATTCATCACCACAGACAACTAAGAAATTCAAAGGGAAAAACAGAACATTGCGACTTTTTAGCCCAATTCCATCTCACTGACCGAACTTCCCAATAATAAGATTATAGAAGGTGATTTTTGCATTAAGTTAGCATACTCACCCACACGTGGACTTATATTTTGTGGGCCACTGGTATCATATGTATCAAAGTGCTGGTCTTCCCCAGACAGATGGACCCGTCGAAATGGAACTTTAAGGACATGGCCGGATTGTTCATAAACGATTTCCCTGCATAATGGAATTAGAATAAACATCACGTTCAAGTGTATTACAAAAATCAGATTGGTAATATTTTTATACTTCAAAAATGCAAGGAACTATTAGTCTGAAAAAAGGTAAAAAATTCCAATGCATGCCTGTTTTCCTTGGTACTCTTTGGAAAGCATTCTTGGAAAGAAGGAAGTGGAAGAAAATCAGGAGCTGCAGGATCAACTGTGTGCCTCTTCTTTTGCGTTTTTTCAGACTCACCAATTGAATTATCGAAGGTGAGGGTGGCTTTAACCCTTGAACTCATAGAATTGTACCGCATTTCCTTATCATGAACATTTAAAGAACGCCTGACTGCTTCAAATCCAGGTAAAAAGGGAGTGTTTGGCAATTTGAGAAGAGCATGGTTGCTCTTGTTAGTTGCCACAGGAGTAAATGACAGTTGGACAGATGCCATCTTGATGAATCGGAGGAACAAAAGAAAAAAAACACAGTGACTGATAGATAGATATATATTATCTAAAAATTAAACATGAGTAGAACATGAAAATTAATTATTTGTAAATGCCTTCATGATTTTGCTAAAATTACACTTATAGTGTAAGTGGAATTGGATTTTTCCAATTCCAAAATTCATAGAAACAAAATCTAACAAAGAAATATAAAGAATTCTTTGGAAAAAATACACTAGAAAATAAAACGGATAAATCAGGAATTGTAAAGTATAAAATGTAAAAGTCCTTTCACCAAATGGATAAACCAGATTTTTCAATTTTTTTTCTTTTCCATCTTTTAGTAGCAGACAAGTTGCCATTTTTTTTTTTGTGACTACCAACTGGAAGCAGCGTCTATGATAGAGGTTGCCCACAGCCACATACACCACACCAGTGAGGGGACTGTGATCTATTTTCTAAAGAGATCTTCCACGATAAACCTGAAGATCTCCATCTCCAGGTATGGCCTTCAAACATGTCAGCACCAAATCTGGCACACGCTAGTTTCTACTTGTAATTCGTTTTCTGCTTTCACTCTCATTTTGTGCATATATTTATAATATCCACTCCTTGAAATGAAAATTCCAATGGAAACAGCCGTGATTCATGATCCGAAAAGAAAGGACAGCGGCCGCAGCAGATCAACATATTAACAAATTAAAGGAGAACCTTTTGTCCAAGGATCGACTCAAATCTCAATCATATCTAAGGTTTGTTAATCAAAAGGAGAAAAAAAATAAAAAAAATAAAAATCTAGTGCTCCGGAAAGAAGAGACTTCAAATTAAGAATAAAACTGAGACGACTGAGACATGAAATCAGGTATAAAAAAAAATACTAATAATAAAAACAATCGGCGAAGAATACTGGATGGATGTCGGCGAGGACGGAGAGGACGAAGAGCCTGACGTCTTCCTTGCGCCCTTCGTTTTCTGCCCCTTATCTGATCCCAATCGGTTGCCGGGCCGGGGAATTGCAAGTGAAGGCTGGCGCCTATGTGAAAGGCTGCGAGCGCTACGTTCGAGATGGGAAAGATATACTTTGAGCCGCGCCTTTCTTATTTCTACCGTCAATTCTATCTTCGGAGCGTGATATCACGAGCGAAATAACAGAGATCACAAGCAGAGATAACAAACACCTTTTAGCAAAGTTCACGAAAATAATAATAAAAAAGATATCTTTGCACGATATTTTGCTGGAGAATAGCATGCTCGGATAGCCGCCACGACGTCGATGTCTTTTATTCTATTACCACTACGATTAATAAAAAAATATAAAAGATAAATAAATTTATATTTCTTAATTATAATTTTTTTAGATAGATACGATACATATTAGGTTTAATTTTTTAAAAATTTTAGAAAAAATTAAATTGATCTGAAATTATAGATTTAAAAAATAGATAAAATATTTTGAGTTTTTTAAAATAAATAAAAATTATAATTGAAATGAAATAATTTTTTTTGATAAATATGATTATTATCAAAATTATTATCATAATTTAAGAAAGTTTCTCATTATGACGTTATCTTTGAATAATATTTGATTTTATAGTTAAATAATATTATAAATATTAAAATAATTAGTAAAATAAAAATTTATATTTATATTTTTAAATTTTATTTTATTAAAATATATATTATGATGTTTTATAGAATATATGTATTAGATTAAATTATTTTAAAATTTTATTAAAAAATTAATTAGAAAATGTATATATATAATTTATCATATTTATATTAACATACATAGTAAAGCGAAAAAGTTACTCTTTGATGACTATATAAAAATTAAATAATTCTTCATTTATATTAAGTATTACTTATATTTAATGTAATTGATCGAGCTACAATAAAATGTTAAAATAGTGACAAAAATTAGTGATAAAAATTTTGTCACTAAATTGTGTCGGTTTAATAACAAAATGTGACAAAAATTGAAATTAGTGATGGATTAGTCTATCTGTCACTAAATTATCACTAAATTAGTGACGGATTATCCTATCTATCACTAAAATTAGTGATGGATTGCTTTTTCATCACTAATCCATTATAAAATTAGTGATAGAAGAGTAATTCGTCGCTAATTTAGTAACGGATTATCCTATCCGTCACTAATTTAGTGATGGACAAGATCATTCATCACTAATTTAGTGATGGATTGGCTTTTCGTCACTAATCCATCACAAAATTAGTGATAGAAGAGCAATCCATCACTAATTTAGTGATAGATTGCCCTTCCATCACTAATTCATCATAAATCTAGTGATGAAAGGGCAATCCGTCATTAATTTAGTGACGTATTGCTTCATCCGTCACTAATTTAGTGATGGATTGCCCTTCCATCACTAATCCATCACAAAATTAGTGATGAAAGAGCAATCCATCTCTAAATTAGTAATGGATTAGTGATGGATTGCTCATTCATCGCTAAATTTATACTCTTAATTTTTTTAAAAAAATTATGACAAAAAAAGTTGCATCCACACGTGCCCGTTACGTGCACCGCCTTCAATGCGCATCTCAGCCACCACCACAAGAAAATAGTAAAATAATGATAAAACTTTCGTCACTATATTGGGATGGTTTAGTAACGAAATAGTGACTAAAATTAAAATTAGCGATGGATTACTTCATTCGTCACTAAATCGTCGCTAAATTAGTGACTGATAAACCAATCCTTCACTAATTTAGTGACGGACAAGGTCATCCGTTACTAAATTAGTGACGAATTACCCTTTCATCACTAATCCATCATAAAATTATCCGTCACAAAATTAGTAACGAAAGAGCAATCCATCACTAATTTAGTGATGGATTGCCCCATCCAGTGATGGACAAGGTCATCCGTCACTAATTTAGTGACGGATTGCCCTTCCTTCACTAATTCGTTACTAATTTAGTAACAAAAGAGCAATTTGTCACTAATTTAGTGACAGATTACTCCATTTGTCACTAATTTAGTGATGGATTACCCTTTCGTTACTAATCCATCACAAAATTAGTGACGGAAGAGCAATTCATCACTAAATTTATACTGTTAATTTTTTTAAAAAAATTATGACGAAAAAAACCGTGTCCGCACGTGTCCATTACGTGCGCCGCCTTCCATGCGTGTCCTAGCCACCACTACAAGAAAATAGTAAAATAGTGATAAAAATTTTCGTCACTAAATTATGATGGTTTAGTAACAAAATAGTGACTAAAATTAAAATTAGTGATGGATTACTTTATTCGTCACTAAACCGTCATTAAATTAGTGACGAACAAACCAATCCGTTACTAATTTAGTGACGAATGACCTATATCCATCACTAAACCGTCATTAAATTAGTGATGGACAAACCAAACCATCACTACACTAGTAGAAAAAACATTTTTAGCGACCGCCACAGGCGGTCACTAAAAGTTAAAAAGCAGTCGCTAATAGTTTTTAGCGACCGCTTAGCGACCGCCACATGCTGGCCGCCAGAAACTCGTCGCTAAAGACTTTTAGCGACCGCCAATGGCGGTCGCTATAGTATTAGCGACCGCTTGAGCGACCGCTTGGGGGGGCAGAATTTAACTATTAGCGACCGCCTGAAGACCTTTAGCGACCGCCTAGGCGGTCGCTAATACTACATATTTTAATTTTTTTTTTTTTTTATTTTCTGACTATTAGCGACCGCCTGAAGGCCTTTAGCGACCGCCTAGGCGGTCGCTAATACCATATTTTTAATTTTTTTTCTATTTTCTGACTATTAGCGACCGCTGAAGGCCTTTAGCGACTGCCTTGGCGGTCGCTAATACCATATTTTTAATTTTTTAATTTTCTATTTTCTGACTATTAGCGACCACCTGAAGGCCTTTAGCGACGCCTAGGCGCTAATACTATATATTTTTAATTTTTTTTTTATTTTCTGTTCTGAATGAGAAAAGGCGATGTCCTTTTAAGCCATTTGCGACCGCCTAGGCGGTCGCTAATACTGAATTTTGTTATTTTTTTAATTCATTTTGTTTTTGGTTATTGAATTTTTTTGTTTGGGTACCTATACCTATTTTACAAAATTATATAAACTAAATATTAAAATTAAATTGTACACACACAATAAAAGTATAAGCTAATAAAAAAATAATTTATCTATATTAATAAATCTGCAACGTCTTTAATTTACAATCCAAAAAAAAAATCTAATATAATTTTCAAGAAAAAAACATAAAGAAAACAGTTGTCCCAATGCAGCACCAGTCAATCAACTGAAAAAAAAATTAAATTTACTAGTCAATAAAATATAAATATAATTAAAGAAGAACAAATTGCAATTATCTTCACAAAGGCATTTCCAAGAAACAAGTTTCAGCATTTTAGAAATTAATAAACTTAAAACATATTCATAAACTCATACCCGATTCTGTTCATTTGAGCCTACTGGATCAAGCATGCCCTCACCAACTGACTCATGTCTCGCCTGGTGACCACTGCCAGCGTCTGGGGCCTACAATATTACAGTATATGATTAACAACAGAAATAAATAAATATATTTTAAAAGTAATTAAATTAAATTTAAATACAGATGTCTTCAATTATGAACCTGAGTATGAATCGGTGGATCTGAATCATCAGCTATAGGGACACCACTCTGAGCTAGTCGATGATGTAGCTCCGCCTTAAATGCCTGCACCTGCTCCTGTACCTGAGCCTGCACCTCGGCCTGCATCGCAACCTGCATCCTTACCCGAAGATCCTCGACACGCGCATCCATTTGCTGGTGAAGAGACTGGATCAGCTCAGCCACCTCGTCAGTTCGCATGCGTGAGCCCTGGGATGAACTACATCCGGATGACTCCACTTGCATGATAGTCGAACGTGGTATGCCGTGCCGTATGTAAGTGTGTATCCATGCCCATCCTGGCCTATGATGGTGTGGAATATCTCATCCCGCCTAGCAACTACCTGTCGCTCCTCCTCTGGCAGCTCGGCCAATCGAGCCTCAAACTGGGCCTGTGTGCAAGAAAGCAACCAAATTAGAATAGTAAATCAATAAATCTCATAATAGGTTAAAAAAAGTATTGCGTAAAGGTAAATACTTACTACAAGAGCTGCAACCTCAGGATGGTCGAGACTGCGACTCGCCATCCATACAGACATCCGGTCGGTGGGTGCACCCCGCTCACGTAACTGTCGAAGGATAAATCATGTCATCTACATATATGAATACAAACTACGTCAACAATCAAAATACGTATGGTCTAACGTGACAGTTTACCTCGTGCCGGATCTGCGTAACGTGTCGAGTCCCAAGCTTGTGAGTAGGGCCCTGCATCGAGCGATTTTGAGAATTTCGCTCTGCCTCTTCCTGCATTCATTTTGGGTCGTGTTTATAAGTTTACACCGAATGTTTCATATGAATTTAACAAAAAATAGGTTGAACTACTCACCCTTGCCTTCTCACTCGACCAGTACCGGACCAACTCAGGCCACTGTGCGGGGAGAATGCCCCTTGGGACTCGCTGAAGAAGGTCTGGGTCGTCCACATTCTTCTCCCAATGCTCTTTCTTTACCTTGTTCTTGTGGTCTTTCCATAACTTTCGACACTTCGCCAAGCAAACTGGACGAAAATCATCAGGACATGACCTCAAATTGTCCTGCATAGGACAAGAAATTTTAGTAGTCAAGGTGTACTAAATTGACACATCGTATAATAACGTTGAAGCTAAGATAGAACTCAGCGGCTTACCTTAACCTTCCCCCAGAGTCGATCTATCGTATCCTGAGGAAAAGCAGTCCAATCGAGCATAGTCAGGGGAAATCTATGTGGGTCTCGAACCATATGCCCCAACTGGCTGATAAACTGGCGAGCCCCTTCTCCAACTGGATGAAATGTGTCGTCAAATTGCACATCATAACGGGTACCAGCATTCCATGAAGGAATCCCTCTAGCTGGGCCCCTACCCCTACTGGAAGATGAACTCGTCGTAGTAGAAGCTATAAACAATAAACTTATTAGTTAAATAAAACTAAAATTATTTTATATAATTGTTAAACATAAAAATAAAATTATACCAGTATGTGTGGAGGTCGATGCACCAACTGTAGATGGAGAAGGCCCTGCTGGCATGGACTGGAGAGATCTAAATCGTGCCGGTGCAGGTGTCTGCGGATCATGGTCCGTAGGCATCCGTCGACTAGGGTCCCTCGTCGGCGAACGAGCCTGGCTATGATGTAAAAACTCGTCCATCGTGTGTGGACGCTCTCTCCTCTTACGTCCAGACATATCTTTTTAACGTATCATAAGATAAATAAATTGCAAGTAATAACTAAAACCATTAGTAAACAAAAAGTCAAACATATTCTTAAGCAAAATTGAGAAGAAAAAAGGAGAACAGTTCACTGGTCATGCAAGTCGATAGTATCTCCTTCAACGGTCTCTCTAACCCAGTTGACATCCTCATCACGTTGAAATATTACATTTTGGTCAAGAACTTGCTTAGCAAATGCATCAATATCTGGCTCATTATCTTCAATTTGATACACCCCCCTCCTTGACATTTTAACTGCAACTTGCCAGTTAGGATCCATGGGATCCATAACATAGTAAACTTGCTCAGCTTGCCTGGCCAATATGTAGGGTTCATTACTTACTCGCTCATCTCGATATAACAAATTGTTGAAATTTACCAACGTAAATTGATACTTGTCAACTTTAGTCCCACGGATTGGATCGACCCAGTCACACTTGAATAACAAAAATTTTAATCCGTGACTGTATATAACTTCAATGATATCTTTCAACTGGCCATAATAATAACCTGCATCGACAGAAGGACACCCTAGACCACTATTTTGTGTTGCTCGTTTCTCATCTACTTCTTTGACGCGAAATCGAAACCCATTGACATCACAAGTTGTGTAACGTCGTGCCGTTATAAACGGACCATCAGCCAGTTGGTTCATTTCATCAGTCAAAGTACCTTCACTCGCTCGTCGTAAATTGTACACCTACAAAATTAAAGTAATCATTGAATAAAGCTATGTAAAACTAATATGATAAGAACAAATTGAAGCACATACAACCATATGTACACATAACCATATCTATACATACATAATTCTTGAACCAATCGTGAAATGATTGAAAATGGGACTGCCGAATTTGATTATCTGTCGCACGAGGCATGTCCCGTTTGAGCTCATCAATGTGTGTCCTATAATGCAGAACAACATGTGTTAATGACAAGCATGATTGAGTTAGACATAACACGAACAAGTTAAATATATGAATGAGCATTCACTTACTGAATCAACGCCACAACTGATGGAGTGTTAAACAACACGTATCGATGAGCTTGAATCCAGTCGATGTTATCTAGATCAAATGATGTTCCCTCCCCAATAGGACCATCATTAATCCGTAAGGGCCTATCAAGTTTGGTTTCAACATCATTAAGATATGCAGCACAAAAATTAGTACACTCTTCCATTAAATAACCCTTGGCTATTGATGCCTCTGGACGAGCTCTGTTACGCACATACCTTTTTAACGTATTTAGGTACCTCTCAATAGGATACATCCACCGAAATTGGACAGGACCACCAAGCAATGCTTCACCTGTTAAATGTATGGTCAAGTGAACCATTACATCGAAGAATGAAGGTGGAAAGAGTTTCTCCAGATGACACAGTGTTAGCGCAATCCTATCCTGGAGACTTTTCAAATCATTTGTGCGATGGACTCTTGAACACAGTTGTCTGAAGAAGTTACTCACCTCAATCAAGGGCTCAACAACATTCTTAGGTAAACAATTTCGGATTGCAATAGGAATTAATTGTTGAATGAGAATGTGATTGTCATGACTCTTCAAACCTTGTAAAGTCCTTTCTTTCATATTCACACGCTTAGAAATATTAGAACAATAGCCGTCAGGCACCTTAACCCCTTTCAAAATGGAAAGAAATGCCTCCTTCTCATCTTTACTCATCGTGTACTGTGCAGGAGGCATGTATGCCTTGTTAGACTCTGTCAACTGTAAGTGTAGTGGTTTCCGCAAGCCCATTTCCTGCAAATCATGACGTGTATTGGCACTATCTTTGGACTTTCCCTTAACACCGAGAAGGGTCCATAATATATTATCACACACATTTTTCTCAATGTGCATAACATCCAAGTTGTGCCTCAGTAAATTGTCTTTCCAGTATGGTAACTCGTAAAAAATACTTTTCTTCTTCCAGTTATGACTGCGCCTTCTGTTCGCACCAGGAATAGCAGGCAATGGAGGGGATAACAGATCTTGGAAATCATATACTGTGCGTATTTGCTCTTGTTCAAGTTGTGATAACAAATCAACCCCAGTCATTATTTGTGGTGTTGGACCATATTCTCGAGTGCCATCGAATGACACTTTATCCCTTCTGAACCTATGCAATGGAGGTAAAAAACGTCTGTGACCTGTGTAAGCCCACTTTTTGTCATGTTTTAGCCAGGTTGACTTTTTACTCTGATTGCAACAAGGACAGGCAAATTCCCCCTTCGTGCTCCAACCTGACAAATTCGCATATGCCGGGAAGTCATTGATTGTCCATAATAATGCAGCGCGAAGTTTGAACATTTCATTTCCTTCAGAATCAAAAGTCATCACACCTTCGGCCCATAATTCATTCAACTCGTCAATTAAAGGCTGCATATACACGTCAATTTTATCCCCAGGGCCCCTTGGTCCGTCAATAAGAGTGGATAGGATCAGAAAAGGTTGCTTCATACATAACCAAGGAGGAAGATTGTACGGAACCAACACCACTGGCCATGTACTATGAGTTGCCCCGGTCATGGACCTGAAGGGGCTAAAACCATCTGCAGCCAACCCAAGCCGCACACTACGACTATCCAAGGCAAAGTCGGGGTGTTTCTTGTCAAAATCCTTCCATGCCGGGGAGTCCACTGGGTGGGTTAACTTTTCATCCTCCCTACCATGCTCTGCATGCCATCGCATCAATTTAGAAATTTTAGATGACATAAAAAGCCTCTTTAGCCTTGGCTTGAGTGGAAAATATCGCACATGCTTTACAGCGATAAGCTTCCCACGATTCGAAACACTTCGCGAATTACTCTGATGATTCTGACCAACCCCATCGTCCTTCCACTTGAAGTTTTACACAAATACACGTATCGAGGTCGGCATTCTCATTTCTAAACAACATACAATTGTTTGGGCATGCATCGAAAGTCTCCTATGTGAAGCCTAAGTTTTCAGTTAACTTGCGAGCATGGTAGTAGGACTCAACTAGCTTTGCACCGAATGGGAGCACTTTGTGCAATAGCTGGAGCAGCATGTCGAAGGACGTGTCCATCCACTGATTCAAAGCCTTCAAGTGTAACAACTCGACAATAAAAGATAATTTACTGAAATTCGTACATCCAGGATACAATTCGGTCTGCGCATCATCCAGAATTTCAAAATACCTTAATGCTTCTTCATCTGCACCCGAGCGAGGATTACTCCCACCCACCCTATCAGTCTCACAGCAACTGTCTTCGGGTGCTAACCCGCATGCAATATCATTTAGCATCACGATCATCGGATCAACTGTCGTAACATCGACCTCCATCTCAACTCTTTCCTCTCTGCAATAAGGAACATAATCTTCTCCATGTCTAGTCCAATTCTTGTAATTCTTCAAAAACCCATTTAGAATCAAATGCTCTCGTACAATATCTCGTGTGTAGTAATAACGGTTCGCACATTTTCTACAGGGACAACTGATGTGCTCACTATCAAATCCATTGGTGAAGGCAATGAACTGCTTAATCCCCTCTATATATTCCGTAGACGTCCTATTTGGCAAATCAATCCAACTCTTATCCATGTCGCTAAGTATTTCTATGAAAGTATGAATAACTTGCTAGGCAATGCACGGACAAATAACTTGCTAGGCAATGCACGGACAAATAAATTAAAAAAAATGAAGATTAGTTTAAAAGAAAAAAGAGTAAAAACTTCCACCGATTAGAGTCTACCTCACTAGCTTCACTTGACCTCCTGTGTTCTGAAAAAAGAGGGATTAAATTCAAAATTAAAATCAACAAAGAAAAGAGAATGAGTTTTTATAACATGAAGAAGTTATCAATTAGTGGTATAATATCAGACATGGATTTAAAATGCAGAAACAACACTGTATGCAGTAACAAAACATGATTGACATGAAAACCATAACCTTCATTTTCAGATGAGGACCTTAAAGTTTTCAAGAAACAGGTAGTGAAAAAAATGTTGGTACATGGTATAGGATCAGAACCTTAGATTTGTTATTTTGAGAGAGTGCAGTGCTAGAAGTATTTTGTCTCTTATCGTACATCAGTAAATTTTAGAGATTTATATAGATTATTTTTTTTTTCAGTAAGTTTCTGGGTTGTTGCATGCATGTTTCATTCTTGGATTAAGCTCAATCAGACAATAAGAGAACGTTTTTGACAAATAAAGTGGCTGGCAGCTCAGATGCCAACGTATCTCAGAACTCAGAAGGGATCACTTTGTGGGTGGGACTTCTCTTTACCTCTTTCCATCATATAGAGTGATACTCTCTAAACTTTATGGACAGTACGTTCTGAATGCTTTTTGTCTTCATACAAGTGAAAATTAGATGGATTGCTTGTTTGCCAAAGCTGGAGACACGCATGGCATCCAACAGGTTGATGGACAACAGCTAGAAAGAAAAAAGTTTTAATTTAATGCAGTAATTTACCTCCAGTCCTTTTCCACCTGATTTGTTAACTTTACATTTTCTACCAGGTACCATCCCCCACTTCATTTATCTCTGCAGCTGTTCTCCCCCCCCCCCCCCCAACACCACCACCTGGCGCGCAGAGGGTCTGATTTTAATGCTCATCTACTAAAGTACATATATGTCGATCATGGTAACGAGTCTCTCCAATTTTTTCCCTTAAATATCCCAATAATTTTTAAAAGCCACAAGTTTTTTGAAAAATATTTTGCTCACTATGAAACATTAATAAAATAATAAGCATTCAAGAAAAATCATCATGATATTAAAACATATTTTGTTCCTTCTGAAAATATATGGAAAAAGAAGTCTTTTTATAATCCACACAATCATATTAAGTCTTTAAAATACAATTCTGATTTAGAGTTTACTGAAATCACATGAAAACCAAAGTCTCTTGAGAAGTTCCATGGTCTGGGAACAAGATATGGAACCATGGCTAGAGAGCAATAGGAACAACAGATGCTGTAAGATTTTGTGGACTGTGCCAGCATGGTCTGTGAATTCAATCTTGGATCATTGGCAATATATATTTATTAAAATATTAAGTTATTAATAAATAAAAAAAATTATAATTATGAAGATGTGATCAACTCGGAAGCAATTTTTTTTTTTTTGTTATTCTAGCGAACAAGGAATTCCATTGGTCTAATTTGGGATGCTTCAATGTATTGGGAACTATGAAAACCTTTGAGCTCCTCCCCTTCTCTCCCTTTTGCATTGCACATAATCTTGTGTATGGTATATATGTGCCAATTATTCCTCAAAAAGAAATTATATATGTGCCAATTATATTCTTTGTACTACTAACTTTTCTGGCACCAATCTAATGCCATTAATCACCAAATTTAAACCCTCACCTCCATCTTTGTATGCTTTCATGTCACCAATGCTACAGGTCTAGTACAGGTCTATTACGATCATTTTGACTTGGTTGGGTTCTTCCTTGCATGTTGAATGCAACATACTCTAGTCTGCTCTGTTTGTTAGTTGTCTTTTAATATAGGATCCTCATTACATGTGAAGAGAAATCAATTTTGTTCTTGCTGATAACTTCAGTTTCTCTTTTGGAAAAAAGATGCCTCTAGTTTCTCTCAAGAACAAACGAGAGTCAGGTGATGCTTTACCATGTTGATTTGTAATGGTGAACAAAAATGTTTCATAAACATTGAAGATATGAGCTACCACTGACCTAAAAGCAAGCAATAGTATTTGTTTACCTTATGTTAAGCACTCAACTTTAACAACTGACTAGCGGTTTCTTATCATTCTGACAATTGTCATAGCTGACATGTATTATTATGTTTAGTTTCAAATTCTGTTGGGACGTTACAGGAACATCCAGGTGAGTTGCTGTCCCATCCCGAGTATCGGAATGGGACTGTCCCATAAGTGCCCAAGCATTCCAATTGGCTCGTTTTCAGACTCCTCCATCCCAATTGTTAGGATAGGACAACATAACAGCACATCCCATTCTACAGAGAAATTTGGATAATCCCATCCCATGGGATTTAAAATTTGGGCCAAAATTTGAATTAAGTTCATCTACAACTTTCAGAAACTGATTCTTCACCATCTGCTCTTGTTTAAATTTTTCAGGAATCCATTTTTTTGTTTTCTTAATCTTTGTGATTTTGTTTCTGGCTAATCCGGAGCATGGGAAGGAAGATTAGTTAACTCAGAAAATGTTTTACACATTCATGATTAAGCAGTTACTATCATGTGGAACGTACCAATCAATAGCTTCTTGGTTCTGGGAAATCATTAGAACATTATGACATATGCTAATTATGTGGATATTTACCAGGTAATAATAGCAACCAGTATATCATGCCTGCTTGTGGACTTAATAGGCTTCCTTGGTATGGTAGATTAATTGCCTCTGGCTTTAATGTTTACGGATCTGTTGATTTATAGGAGAAGCCGGTATTTTCCTACTGACCAAAATGGTGAGAACTGAAGTCTTATCGCATTGTCAATTGATTACTGATACTAAAATCAAAAACTAATTAATCTAAAAATAAAATTTCTTTCGGGTATTGAAAAACAGCCTGAATTCCAGCACTCTCAGTACAGTAAACTACCAAAATCTTGCTATTTGAGGCAACGCAGCAGAATGCTTAAAAGAAAATGTGGAAATATAAGAACTAACCTCGGCCCACAACAAGTTGCAAGGGATGAAACCCTAGAATTACTCCAACTCACTAATGATCCCTTGCACAATCTTCTCAGCAACAAAAGAAAACACGCAAATTTCAGCATAAACAATCCTTCAAAAACCAAACACTCGAACAAAAAGAGAGAAACGAGATCCACCTTTCGAAAGTCCCGGGACTGGGCCGAGTCGAAGATCTGCCACACCTTGTCGAAATCCTGCCAGATCAACAGATCCCGACTGAGTTAAATCATTGTTCTGGCGTTCGAGGGCTAACAACGGAGAGGAGCAAAACAAACAAAATCTTCAGCGAAAAAGGGAGGCCCTCGAAAACACTAACAAAATCTTCTAAAAGGAGAGCAATAAAACCATAACAGGGAAAGGGAGTTTACCCGGATTTGTTTTTGCTTCTATGTGATGGAGTTTTAAAGGTGGCGAGGGAGGGTTCCAGTGTCCGGGGGTTGATGGTGGAGAGGAGCTCGCGGGGGTCGACGGAGCTCGCGGGGTTGCGGCATGGGAGCGAGGGTTTCAGGAAGAAGATTAGGGCATCGACGGAATCCAGACGATTTAAAACAGTGGACAATCCCGATTTATTTCGACTTTTCGCGACTACCTTTAGCGACCGCCTCAAGCGGTCGCTAAAGATGGCTTCTGCGATCCCCCCTGGGCGGTCGCTCGATTTTTTCTGCGCCAAAACCCCAGCCTCTAGTAGTGCTAATTTAGTGACGGATTTATCTTCTATCACTAATTTAGTAATGGATTACTCTATTCGTCACTAAACCATCACTAATTTAGTGATGAAAAGGTAATCCGTCACTAAATTAGTGACGAACAAATTTAGTGACAGTTTAGTGATGGATTACTTTATTCGTCACTAAACTGTTACTAAATTAGTGACGAACAAACCAAACCATCACTAATTTATTGACACCGTCACTAATTTAGTGACGGAAGGGCAATCCGTCACTAAATTAGTGACGGTGTCCTATATCTATCACTAAACCGTCACTAAATTAGTGACGAGCAAACCAATCCATTATAATTTAGTAATGAATGCCCTTCCATCACTAATTTAGTGACGAATTACCTTTTCAGTCACTATATTAGTGATGGTTTAGTGGCAGATATAGATCATCTGTCACTAAATATATAATTATTTATTTATTTGATATCAAATTATTTTTAAATATTATTGACTTCCTCCTATGTACCCCATCAGAGGATCATTTTAAAAATATTTTAAAAATATTATTGATGTTGAATTATAATATATATAATTTTAAAATATTATTTTTAAAATTCAACGAAGAGGTTTGACTTCCTCTCGTGCGTTTAGAAACCAAAACAGTGGTTCCTCCACCCTACTCGTTTAACTTTAAAAATCATCATGCAAGTCCCAAATTTGTGCAATTACTCTCGTTTTCATCGAAACTCATTTCCACTGTAGAGACTCTCGATTCAAACTGAGCTTATTCTTATATCACCGCACGTGAATCCCCCACGACTTCATCATCATTATTATATTATGATGCAACCAATTTATGTCACTAGGAATTTCTCGTCTTCTCACCCTATCAAGGCTTTAGATATTATATTATTATATTGTGTTTCCCATTTGTGCTATGGTTTTCAGCCCACAGAGCAGGGTGGACTAGGAATTTAAGCCCACTGGAAACAAAACTTTGGGAACTAACGGTAAGTAATCAAAGATTTAACCATCTAACCCTATTAAGAAGTGCACAAATATTGAATATTATATATCCATGATATAACTAGGATCTAGTCGGGTTGGGCTCGGTCCCTTATATATCACCGGGACGGGCGTGGGCAGGCTATTCTAGGCCCAAGGTTGGGTCTGATTTGGCATATGTTATAAACTTAGGCATTTTTAGCAAAAGTTATCAATTTTATTTCGGATTATATTTTGTTTTAGCTTATGAAACGAAATATTTTGGTATCGGACCGTTTTAATGCTTCATTTCGAAATATATAATAAAAAATTTATTTATAATTTATATTATTTATAAATAATAATAATAATATAAAAATAAAAAGTTTAAGTTTTTGAGAGATATAATTTGTGCGATTGAAAGAAGAGGAATAGAATAATTGAGATTTATTTATTTTTTAATATATATATATATATTTTTAAAATGATTTTGAAAGATTTAATAATTTATAAATTTTTAAATATATTTGATGAAACGATGGAAATATGTCAAAATGGTCAAAATACTGAAATAATTTTTTAAAAAAACAAAATTGACGACTTTGATTTTTAGTCTTTGGAGTGGAAGCGGCGTAGGGTCCTCGTCCTCGCCTCTGAAACCCGGACAATCCACCAAGAAAGAGGGAAGACGCTGGAGAGTGGATCTGGTGTTTTGATCTCGCATTCAAGAATGCCGCTGGGTTTTAATTCGAAGACAAGGATCCGACATTGTTTCTCGTTCGCCATCGGATCTCTCTTCCCCTTCTCTGAGATCGAGGAGGGACTCGAATACTCCGCTTTTTTTCCGCTGAGTAATCGTATTTCCTCTTCGCTTTTTTGATATTTATTTTCGATTTTAGCAATGGAGCCTTTCAATCTACTCTTTGTAGGAAACTATTGTTATTGAATTCACAAGCTTAATTCTCAGAGATTTTGTGGACCGGCTAATTTGGTCTTTAATTTATTTGACTGATTGAAGTCGATTAATTATTGCCTTAGTAGATTATGGTGCGTAGATAAGGTGGGATATGAGAAGTTGAAGATGATATGAGATGGGCCGGCAAAAACTGACTCTGATCTATTCCATTGCTATTTGATTCACAGATCCAAGTCCTTTTGGTCTTCCAGAGGTGTGGATTAAATTAAACTTTCCTCACAAGACCTCACATGGTTTCCAATCATGCCGTCTGAATTTTTCCCAGCCGAAATATGTGAGAAACTGAGAACATTTAGCTACCAACATTACCATAATTTTGAAGGAACTGCTGCTGTTTCTCTCATAAACAGGACAAGCTATTGTTGTCGTGCAATTTTGTGCTGCATCACAGCATGAGGAACGAAAACACACCACATGAATGAATATATTGAAGCTAGAAACAATCTACTTGTTAGTATTGGTTGTTGACCATGGATCCTTGTTCCACCTAACCTTGAGCAAACTTCAATCAGGTGTTCACCCCGAGCTAGCGATGGATTTGATTTCCTGTGATTAAACTTGGCCCAAGCCACGCCCATTGACAGGCAGCAGACGTGTAAGCTCCCACGACACCTGTGCAAAATTTAATATAATAATTCCCTAGGATCTCATTTTTACTACAATTATATCAAATAGCATGATTCCAACTGAACGGCTCCAAATGCAGCTTTGGAATGTGTAACTTAATGATATGCATGAAAGGAA
This sequence comes from Calamus simplicifolius, assembly GCA_900491605.1. Classification (NCBI taxonomy): domain Eukaryota; kingdom Viridiplantae; phylum Streptophyta; class Magnoliopsida; order Arecales; family Arecaceae; genus Calamus; species Calamus simplicifolius. Next base: position 56,457 of record UESW01003020.1, on the reverse strand, counting down.
TTAATGCAGTTAATTTTGTTATTCTTCACATCCTTCACCTTTTCTATAGTTTTTTTAATCAGTACAGTTTTTATTAATTTATATGGTATAATTTGACTAGACTAATTTTCAGGGCACAACTAGTGTGGAACAATGAGAGTTTCCATGAATAAGTACTTCTATTTTTCAGTTGGATATTTTGTGGTGTTTCAATTCAATATCCATGCGGTCCTCTTTCAGCAAGCTAATTCACTTATATTTATTTTCCACAAGATCATCATGCTTTTTTTTCCTCAATAATGATACAACGGATCATATTTCAGTAATATCCAACTGGCAAGTGGCAAGCAATAATCCAAGGGTCATTAACTTACCATGATTATTGCATTGTGTGTCCTTGGCATGCCCCACAATTATGCCTATGAATCATTGTCACCATGAATCTAATGTTTACTTCAACCTTCGAGGACTTCCAAAAAAAAGAGAATCCAAATTAACAGAAGGTTTGTAGGGCTTGTCCCTTCTCTGTTGGATGCAGTGAGCAAGCAACTTAATAGCTGGAAGTGGAAACATCTGTCACAGGTTGGATGGTTTGCTCTCCTCCAACCTGTTCAAACATCTATTCCATTATATTTAAGTGCCTATTTTTCCATGCTGAGAAGTGTTCTCAATGGTTTGGACTGTTCAAGAGTTTCTTAAATAGACACAATTGTTGCTCTTTTTTTTTTTGGTGGACTGCCTCTAATCATTCACTAGTGGTGTTGTTTCTGGTAGCAATTCATCTACATGGATTTTAGTAGTAATATATGCCAGTACTAGTGGTAGAGCAATCAGACATCAATCATGGGTGGAACTTGACATATATTTTATAGTTGAACTATCCTGCACTTAATTCTTTGGTATTTTGTGTATTTTGTGTAAAGTTTTTCATTCATGATTATTTCCATATTCCAAATATAAGACCTATTGCTTCTATCTCAGATCAGTAAGCTATTTCTGTTCATTAACCTTTTATCCTATTCTTGCTTTAAAGGTACTTTGGGACAGGACCTTGGAGCTCCGGTTCTTACTGCAAAAACCATTTTCTCCTTGGGAAAAAGCCCTTGACTCTCTTCTCTTGGAGAAGGCTTTCATGGAAATCCGCCTCGATGAGGCGAAGGCCAAGAATGAGGCGAGTGCTGCAAAGGTATCGGGTTTGGAAGCAGAGCGTCAGAGCCTTGTCGAGAACAACCAAAGACTGGAGGCTGAGGCTGATGGTTTGAAGGCTTCCATTCTTTCAATGAAGAACGAAGAGGGAGAGCTGCGGAATGAGATGGAAAAGAAGAACGTCAAGATCGCAGAGGAGCTGCAGTCTGAAGTTGCCAAGAAGGAGGCTGCTGTCAAGAATGTCTCGTCCCTGGAATTAGAGGTTCGGAATCTTTCCGAGGGAAGCCGTGCACTGGAAGCTGCGGTCTCAAGTTGCGGATATGGAGAAGTTGAATGACGAGATTTCAAGGAAGTTCGGGAGGCTTGAGGCAGAGTTGGGTAGTGTAACCCTCGGGATCTTAATTACCTGGTTCATGAGATTTAGCGTAGGATTCCTGGGACGGGTGACGCTTGGGATTCCTGCGGTTACACGTGGTGGTTAAGTTTTCAATTCCGCATAATGAATGGGTTTCCGGAGTCTCTGTACGAGGCATCGCATGAGGTTTATAGGGAGATGGATGGTGACTCCCCCCCCTTCAACCGGGCGCTCACCTCCTCTAGGAAATCCTTTGCCATCCTCCTAATGCCTACGAGAGAGAGCAGATCAAGAGAGAGAGGAACGATTAAGTTGTGTGGATCATAGGAGGCACCGACGGAGGTCCGGCGGCATCCGATGGGTTGAAGAGAATGGAAAGATGGTAGGATTCATAGAGAAAAAAGGAGAGAAGGAAGAAAGATTTAATCACGCCATTCCCTCAGAGTCCCCATGATTGAGCTGAGGAGGCGGCGTAGCAGCCTTCGTCTTCAGCCTGCGTGTATAGTAACGTGTATAGTAACACCACGTGATGGTAGGCGTTACAAATCCTAGGCATTACAAATCCTCACAACAATAATTTTGCTAGCAGATTAAGTTCTCAAGCACTAACCTAGAAGTATGCTTTGATTGGTTGGTTACTGGGCAGACGTAGCATCCAAAAACCAATAACATCCTTCCAGATTTCCATATCACCATTTTCCCTCCCTCGCTCGCTGTCTTCTTCTTCTTCTCTTGCAATCGCCTTGGCCATTGGAGCCCTCGAATCGGAGAGCACTGCCTCTCTCTCCCTACTCTCCAAGAATATTGGGATGCTGGGTTGAGTCGATTGAGCTGGTCCGACGGATCGAGAGGGTGTAGAGGGGTGGAAGATATGTACAGGGGTCGAGGAGTGAGCGGGTTGAAGTCGGAGATCGACGCCCTCGATCGCAAGCGGATCAATGATGCTCTTGACAAGCACCTGGAGAAGTCATCGCCATCGACTTCGAGGGGGTTGATGAACGGGAGGGAGATGGAGCGGCTCCCCGGGTTGTCCACTGCTACAGGGAAGCAGCTGGATCACTACCAGGATCAGCTTTCTAAGAACAAATGCTCTGATGGAGAATCTGAAACAAACAGTGAAGGGTCAGAAGTTAGTGGTTCTGATGGTGAAGACACATCTTGGATTTCATGGTTCTGTGATCTACGAGGGAATGTGTCTTTTGTGAAGTTGATGACGAATACATACAAGATGACTTCAACCTTTGTGGGTTAAGCAGCCAAGTTCCTTACTATAACCATGCTCTTGATCTGATTTTGGATTGTGAATCCTCTCATGGTACCCAGATATCCAAATAGCTGGTTTTCAGTTTGGGATTTGCGTATTATGGTAAGCAAGCTAAATATAATAATTTTATAAATTATAAATGGTTGTATTTATAGTTTTATGCATATTTATGAAATAGAGTTTTATTGATTATTTTAGAAATTGGTAAGCTGTACCATGTGTATCTAATTGCATATTTGTTATAATAGTTGATATTATTTACAAAGTGAATTGATTATATGCAATGGTCAAAATATATAAACCACTGTTTATGTGTTATGAGAGAAATTATGCTTATAATGACGCATAATATGTGACATGCATGTGTAAAATGATTTGAATTATATTTATATGTGTCGCTGCGGTTCTCCTTTGATATGGCATGGAGGCCACGCACATCTATAGAATGTGTGCTGATTGATGGAGGCATTGCAGGGTCGTGGGACACATATGATATAATATAATTATTAAATATAAACAGTTGATTTGAATTATATTTATGTGTGTCGCCGCGGTTCTCCTTTGATATGACATGTGGAGGCCAGCACATCTAGAGGATGTGTGCTGATTGATATGGCATGTGGAGGCCACACACATCTAGAGGATGTGTGCAGATTGATGGAGGCATTGCAGGGCCGTGGGACACATATGATATAATATGACAATGATTAAATATAAACAGTGGATTTATTTACAATGCATATTCTGGTATTTGTTTTATAAGCTTCCATGATTATTTTGACTTAATGATATGCATGATTATGATAGCATGCTATTTAAATTGGAAGTTTCTATGAAAATTATGACTTGATAATATCTTGAGAGATAAGATGATATATGACTATTTTATGTCATTATTATAGGCTTACTTATTGAGTGTGAGCTCATGTAAATCTCACAATATTTTTCAGAGCCTCGGGATTGAAGATGAAATTATGGGGTAGATGGAGCTCCAGTTAAATAAAATAGTTCCATAGTGTTGATGTAACCCCAGTAATATTTGTGTGTAGGGCTTGTAGCCCAAAACTTATATTAGTGGTTTGTAATAAAGTATGGATTTGGATTGACTTATTATACTTATTGCCTTATAATGATCTATGTATAAATTTTGGGACGCCTTGCATGCCCAGCATGCAGCGGGTTGTCACTCTAGCTCAAAGTTTTGGGTCTGGGGCGTGACAGGTAGTCTGAGGAGAACAGGATGAGGGAGATTGAAATGGAGAAGCGTGCAGTTGAGGCAATAAGGACTGCTCAGAAGGCTGAAATCGATTCTTTGCGGCAGGAGCTGCAGTCTGAAGTTGCCAAGGAGGAGGCTGCTGTCAAGAAGGTACTATATTTTAATAGCTGATTATTCTCCCTCTGATCTTTTTAGTTGGGAAATTGTCCATGTCTCTAATCTTTTGCTACCTTTCTTTTAATCTGCTTTTGCTCATCTTTACCATTGAAGTTGCTTAGCAGATAAGGATGACAGAAGGATCAAATTATTGTAGGGCGTGAACCTTTTCTGAGTCATATCCCTTGTTACAATAGTTTGGTGAATTTCATGGTGTCTTAAATATTAGCTATTCTCTATCCTCCCTTCATTACGTTGTCAAGAGACATTCAAGTCCAGCTTTGAGGAATCTTAGACTGTAGAATCTAATGTTGTATGCATGAACATACTGTAATGCAGTAACTCATGGTTCATATTGCTCACAATTTAATCTGAGGAGACCAAAAAGTAGAAAATCATTGGTTGATTGTTATTAGATGCCATTGACATGCCTTTTTCACATGATGGTCATGAACTTTAGATGGATTAATTAATTGTTTAACTGCTTTTTTGATTCTGATGCTTGATTGTTTATTAGAAAGGTGTTACTTTGGAAAACATCATCTTGTGCATAACTTATAAGCTTTCTTTGTGAGAAAGGTTATGATGGCATACACAAAATGTGTGGCCGTTCAACCATGGCATTTATGATTGACATTATCTTGTGTTGTATCTATTGAAAATTCAAAGTAGACTGGTCATCGATGGTACTATCTCATGAGACTGATTCACAGATGGTTGCTGGTTGTTTTAGCACTGTACTTGCTCATGTATTTTATTCTTGCAATTTTCTTGATCTCAGAAAGCTGTTTGCATGATTCATGATTTAATGTAGCACTTTTCAATTGTCCTGCCATCATGTTTTGTAGTTGCAAACAGCAATTTTTTTCCTTACTATACTTCTCTTATAATTCTAGAAATTATTGCAGAGAACAGACTCCTCCCCGTCCCCATATTGATATCTTAGATTCATTTTAATCGCTCAAGTTGAAACCCCCTCTGTCCAAAATCTCCCCAGCCATGAGCAGTTTGCAGGGATACTATGGCCTCACACCCCCCTAAAAGGTGTCCAACACCTGACGGTACTGAAATGACCATCTACAAGACACGCAGGTCCCTTTGCTTGGAGGATGAGACATTGCCTCGTGAATCACCAATCTCTGACCCACTTCATATCCGGAATAATAGGTCTAGAAGTGTGGCAAATGGAATCTCATCAGAAAATGATGAGAGTGTGGGGGACAAGATAGTAGCTGAAGCTGTCGACAACAATGAGGCTGAGAGCTCGATTAGGAGGCGACAAAAAGCTGATTTCCATCCATTGCAACAAAAACCAGAATTATTGTTGGAGAATAGCAGTGGAGGATTCTCAGGAAGGACAGCGAAAGGCCTAGCTCTTAGGCCAAAATCAGGGAGCCGAACTGATATGGACATGGGTCGCTCAAATGGTGTTCCTTTTGGAGACTCTCATGGCTGATGGGATTTCTACTGTTCGGAAATCATCCAGCACGTCTGATTTGCAGGATTCTGAGAACAGCTCCTCTATATGGCCAGCAAGCAAGTGGACTTTGAAACCTGACGCTCTTGCTAGGCCTCTTTTTGATGGCTTGCCGAAGCCCATAGCTGTAAGAAGGAATAAAGCTGCTCTGGATTATATGTTTAGTTAATTCTTTTTTTTTTTTTTTGGTACAGGTTTAGTTAATTCTTTTTTTTTTTTTTGGTACAGGTTTAGTTAATTCTTTGCTTTATATGTAAGAAGGAATAAAGCGGCTTTGGCCTCGGATTCAGCTTGGCCTTTGCTTCAGATTCGTTTTGGCCACAGCTTCGTCCTCGGATTCGGCTTGGCCTCGGCTTCATATTCGTTTCAGCCACAGCTTCGGCCTCAGATTCGGCTCGGCCACGGCTTCGGCCTCATATTCGGCTTGGCCTCGGCTTCAGATTCGTTTCAGCCTCGGCTTTCGGCCTTGGATTCGGCTCGGCCATTGCTTCGGCCTCGGATTCAGCTTGGCCTCGGCTTCAGATTTGTTTTAGCCTCGGCTTCGGCCTCGATCTTGGCCTTAACATCAGTTCATACCACGCAAACTTTGCCCTCATGAAACCAACTCCGAATATTGAGCTCGGTGACCTAAAACACCAACTGCAACACGGCTGACCCAGTGATAAATGCATAAATAATTATCATTAAACCTATTAATTAATGATTTAACGTACATATTATTATTTAATATTTTAATAATTTATATAATATTTTAGATAAAATCTTATCAACTTAGAGAGCTTGATTTTAGGGATTTAACGACGCAAACGACACTCAAATCGGATTTAAGATGAGCTCGGAATTGATTTTATAAGGATTTAGCACGGATTTCAAAGCAAAAACGGCATATACGTTGCAGACTTTATCGTTATTTCAGCCAGTTCCTCTGTTTCCACCGATTCTTCTCAATTCAATTTCTAACCGTTTCTTCCACCAATTAAGGAATAGATTAGATTGGAAGTTATCAAATTGAGAGAATTAAATTCCTTTAAAAGGAATTTGATTTTTATTAGTTATTTATCTAGATTTATCTTGTTATTTTCCTTGCTTCGTTCTCTGTTTTAAAACAGACTCCGCCGCGTCAAGGCCGCGTCTGGCGCCTCTACAAATAGCGCAAAGGGAGTCCAAGGAAGGGATCCATCCAGCACGCTGCATCCGAGAGAGTTTGGGGCGGTGTTCATCCGTGGAGTTATCTGCTCGTGCTCCGTAGGTTCCAGCCGTTTGAAGAGTTCTGTTTCAGGAAAGATTTCTGTTCCATTTCCATACCTCTGTTTCAGCCGTTCCGTGGGAGGCCCAGTTCATCTGTTCATCAGAGTTCTTGGATGCTCTGCTTCGAGGCGTATGCAGAAGAGGGCGGCCCGGTTTGATTTAGGAATTTATTATAATCTGTTGCTTTCTTAATGTCATAACTCTTTACTTTATATGAAATAAAATTTTATTCATGTTAAATTGTTATTAAATTCTATTTAAGTGAAAATAATTTAGACTGATTTATTTTAAAAGAGACGGACCGTGATCTACGGGTACGAGCCGTGCTCTAATAAGATAAACCATATCTTATTATTTTCACTATTAATTATCTACC
>UESW01003020.1:0-49223 GCA_900491605.1 Calamus simplicifolius | reverse complement strand
ACGGCAGATCAGATGGATAGTAGTGGCTGCCCCTCACGTCCCCCAAGTCGCCCGCGCTAAGCTATCGCACCCTACAGAGACACGTGGCGGGGGCAGTTGGCAGCGAACGGGGATCAGCCACTGGGAGGTGACACCCCTTTTTCTTTGCCAGGGTGGACGCTCGTCTCAGGGCGAGGGGGCATTGATGTGGCTGATCCAGCGTCAGGGTTAATGGTAAAGGGACTGATGCTGTCCCACTCCAACATCCAAGGCTAACCTCCGAGGCCCACCTCCGAGGACAACCTCCGAGGACAACCTCTGAGGCCAACCTCCGAGGCTCACCTCCGAGGCCAACATCCGAGGCCAATCTCGAGGCCAACCTCGAGGCTCACTCCGAGGCCCACCTCCGAGGCCAACCTCCAAGGTCAACCTCCGAGGCTCCCCTCTGAGGCCCACCTCCGAGGCCAACCTCCGAGGCTAACCTCCAAGGCCAACCTCTGAGGCTCACCTCCGAAGCCCACTTCGAGGCCAACCTTCGAGGCTAACCTCAGAGGTCAGCTTATAGCTACGAGCCACCTGGCATGCCCACGTGGCCCGCTACTCGCCTTCTATAGTGCATCGCCATGCCCCATTAAGGCGTATGGCCCACCACGCACCCGTAACAATGCATGGCCATACCCCGTTACGGTACATAGTCCATCACTGCCTGCAACCGCGTATGGTCATATCTATTATGGAGTACGATCCATTCTTGCTCCGCATGGCCATGCCTCATAACGGCGTGCCAGGTGCAACCATAGCCACCCGACACGCATGATACCGTACTGGCGGGTGGCAAATCGAATAGGACACCCCGACGCATAGTAACGATACGACCTGTCATTGTCAGCCCCTCCTATTTGTTCATTATGGACAGGGATATATGGAGATCAAAAATATTCGAAGTGAAAAAAAGGAGGAGATCTTTGAACAGGTATAAAAGCCCACACTTACAAGAAGGGAAGGATTCTGAACCCTAACTCTCTAGCTTCCTTCTGCTAGCTAAACCTTTGTCTGTTCCTGAGTGACTGACTTGAGCGTCGAAGGGTCCCCATCGGAACATCCGGTCTTCGGGGACTTTTCTTGCAAGAGACCGGCGAGGAGGACCTCCGTTTCCCTGGCATTCAAGGAGGGTGACTCGGCATCAACAAATCCTTCTAGAGATAGACGTCCTATCACGTCCGATCCCTGCGTTTCTCCAAGCCAGGCGGCTTGCTCTTCTCCATTAACCCGGCCGGCCCTCTCTTTCTCTCGGATCGGATCGGATGGCCCTTATCTCAGATCTACCAATCGATGTTCTCGCTTCCATCCTTGGCTGCCTCTGCCTCCGTGACTACATCTGTTGCCGCACCGTCTGCTCCATGTGGAACTTCGTCATCTCTTTGAATCCCAACCCCCCTCAAGTCCCTTGGCTTTTACTTACTAGAACCAAGGCCGACGAAGCCAACGAGATCTGCAGATTCTATGATTTCTATCACGGCGTGGAGTTGACAGTTGCTATCCCTGGAGTCAGATGGCACCGTTGCATTGGCTCCTCAAATGGATGGCTCATGATTTGAGATGACTTTTCTGAGCTCTCCATGTTCAACCTGCTCACCGGAGTCCGAATCGAGCTCCCTTCCATCACCACCTTTCCGGACGTCGAGCCCGTCTTCGACTACTCCAGCCGCATCTCCCATTACAGCATCAACAACCCACAGTCATCCCTCATGAACCTCATTACCGTGGATCAGACTTGTGGGTACTACTATTCCAAGGCTATTGTGATGTGGACGTCTAACTCTTTGTATACTGCCGTTGTAATTTGCGCCTCTCCTCAATTGCTTGCTTTTGCGAGATCCGAAGATGAAGCATGGACTCTCGTTAAGATGGGCCAAAGTTGTTTCTTCAAATATGTTATCTTTTACGAGGATCAGGAGGAGGGGCGGTTTTATACATCCGCAGCCGGAGTCAATGGGACAGTGGAATCGCTCGACCTGAATGGCCTTTTTCAATTGTTAGCATGGTAGCAGTGAATGGCCCCCTTTTTCGGTTAATCGCCTGAAAGAGGAAGTATTTGATCGAGATATCGGGTAATCTTTTTGAGGTATTGAGGGTGGACGATATATCTATTGAGAAGAATGACTGGAGGCTAACTTCGTTCCGGGTTTACATGATTGATCGTGATGCTGACAAATGGGTTGCGGTGAAAAGCTTGGGCAACTATGCATTATTCTTGGGCGATAATCACTTCATTGCAGTCTCAAAGCATGACTTTTCTGCATTGAAAGAAAATTCTATCTATTTCACTATGATTTTTGGGAGGGCTTCTTTGTATATAAAGATATGGAGGATGGAAGCGTTGAGCCCTCCTTTTATCCGAAGGGCACTCATCAAGCTAGGACTCAGCCCAGTTGGTTTGTCCCAAATCTCTCACACAATGTGTAGTATGTGAATGGGAAATGATAACCATTTTTTAATTAGTTAAATAATTGTTTATTTAGTTAAAGCAGGATAGATATTGCATTAATGGAATTAAAAAGCATTAATTTTGTTATTGTTTCTTAGTAGCTAGATTTAAAGACTGCATGCAGTTGTGTGAATTATAACGCACTGAAAGAGATATTGAATATATATATATATATATGTATGTGTGTGTGTGTGAAAATAAAAATGATAACGTTCCGTATTTTGCTTTGTCTGTAAGCTGCTACGTACTTCTAACACATGACTGGACCCAGTCCATCGACACGACGTGATTTGGATGGTGATTTTGTATAGGATATGAATTAGATCTAGTGGTTATAATTTTGTATTGATCCTGGGATGTCTTAATTTGGCCGGGTGACTTGAGATTGAAAGGCCAACCTTAGAATTAAGCAGTGCTAACTTAAGTCAATTCATAAAACAAGACAGGCTAAAACTAGGTGGCATGATCCAACCAACTTCTTGATCTCTGTTCCCTATTTCGACATATGGTGCCCGGTGGACGTGCCATGCTTCTCTCTGTCTTATCTGGTTAGAATGTTATTATCTCAAACTCTAGGAACTCCATATCGTTTCGAAGTTGTTTCTGTCGCAAATAGCTTCAGCTATTTATGGGTTCTCTATGAAATAAGTTCATGGGATAATCTATGGTTAAACATGAATTATTCCTTTTAGTAATTTTTTCAGACTTATTTTTGTAGTTATATAGCTTTTGAAAATAAAAAAAAATCCTGATATCCCTTTATCCCTTATTTTTTAAATATTTTTTTATTTTTTATTTCAAACATAGCCTTTAAGAATTAGTTGTTTGTTTCTGCTTTTGGAACGCGTGGTTGTCAGTTGAGGAACCACTGGTGGCGCTGGTAGGTGCCGGGATTTATAAAGATGCCCATGCTGGTGCTGCTTAGCAGCGTATCTAATGTAGTAATAAAAATTAAATGTGAGACAAGCGCAGGCATCGACAAACCGACCGCTGGCCAGCTTGGCATATTTTTGCCCTCCACCGACTCCCAACTCTCCGGCATTCTGAGCGGGGCCTGGGTTTTGGCAGGTTTTCAAGAATAGTCTTCGTTGGGCTCGACCACCTCTCAGGTCTTTGAAGGAAAAAAAAAAGAAATAGATTCCCATCCCTCTCATTTGATAGAAGTACTTAGTTTAATTTTCGATGATGTCACACACTCCATTATATAAATGTATACTCTAAATTTAGATGCTATCCTAGGAACTAAGCTGCCTAGCTTTGCTTTTGACCCAAAAACTTTTACTAAAAAATTATTTTTAAAATTATTCTATTTTTAATTTTTTTACATGAATTAGTCAAAATTCATTTTGATATGGGTATATGAAATAGCTGATAACGTAAGCCAGTAAACTAATGATGAAGTAATATAGGAGTTATTTTGTCGATTTTAATCAATATATATAAAGTAATTTTAAAAACTAAACTGATGGGGCCAGTTGACCCCATGGAGATTAAAAAAATTTTGAACGGCCCACCTCGGCTCCAAAGGCCGACGGCTCCATGACCGATGGCCCCAAAGGCCGACACTTCAAAGACCGACGGCCCCAAAGGCCGACACCTCCAAGACCGACGGCTCCATGACCGACAGCTCCAAAGGCCGACACCCGAAGACCAACGGCCCCAAAGGCCGACACCTCCAAAGGCCGACGGCCCCAAGACCGACAGTCCCAAAGGCCGATGGCCCCAAGACTGATGGCCCCAAAGGCCGACACCTCCAAAGGCCGACGGCCCCAAAGGCCGACGGCCCCCAAGGCCGACGGCTCCAAGACCGACGGCTCCATGACCGACAGCTCTAAGACCGGCAGCTCCAAGACCGACACCTCCAAGACCGATGGCTCCATGACCGACGGCCCCAAAGGCTGACACCTTCAAGACCGACATCTCCAAGACTGACGGCCCCAAAGGCCGACGGCTCCAAGACCGACGGCTCCATGACCGACGGCCCCAAGACCGGCAGCTTCAAGACCGACGGCCCCAAAGGCCGACGGCCCTAAGACCGATGGCCCCAAAGGCCGACACCTCCAAGACTGATGGCCCCAAAGGCTGACGGCTCCAAGACCGATGGCCCCAGAGGCTGACACCTCCAGACCGACGGCTCCATGATCGACGGCTCCAAGACCGACGGCCCCCAAGGCCGACACCTCCAAGGCCATCCCGGCCGGCCCGACTCGGCCCCGGCGTCTCCAAGCTAGGCAGCCCCGGTACCTCCCAGGCGCCCCCGGCATCTTCTCAGCCGGCCCCGGCGTGTCCAAACTAGGCGGCCCCGGCACCTCCCAGGTGCCCCCGACATCTTCTTAGCCACCCCGGCATGTCCAAGCTAGCCGGCCCCGGCACCTTCCCAAGCGGTCTGGCCACTTCCTAGCCGGCCCCCTACGCCTCCAAGCTAGCCGGCCCCGGCACCTCCCAGGCGCCCCCGGCATCTTCTCAGCCAACCCCGGCATCTTCTCAGCCGACCCCGGCGTGTCCAAGCTAGGTGGCCCCGGCACCTCCCAGGCGCCCCCGACATCTTCTTAGCCAGCCCCAGCGTGTCCAAGCTAGGCGGCCCCGGCATCTCCCAAGCGCCCTTGGCATCTTCTCAGCCAGCCCCAGTGTGTCCAAGCTAGCCGGCCCCGGCACCTTCCCAAGTGGCCCGGCCACTTCCTAGCCGGCCCCCTACGCCTCCAAGCTAGCTAGCCCCGGCACCTCCCACTCGGCCTCGGCGTCTCTAGTTCCGCCGAGTCGGCCAAGGCCATCCCCGGACGACCCGACTCAGCCCCAGCGTCTCCAGTTCCGCCGAGTCGGCCAAGGCCGTCCCCGGCCGGCCCGACTCGGCCTCGGTGTCTCCAGTTTCGCCGAGTCGGCCAAGGCCATCCCCGGCAGGCCCAACTCGGCCTCGGCGTCTCCAGTTCTGTCGAGTCGGCCAAGGCCATCCCCGGCCGGCCCGACTCGGCCCCGGCGTCTTCAATTCTGCCGAGTTGGCCAAGGCCATCCCCGGCTAGCCCGACTCGGCCCCGGTGCCTCCAAGTCCGTCGATTCGGCCCTGCCCCGGCACTGCCTTGCCAGCGGGATTGGCCCTAGCCATCTCTGGTCGACCCGGCTCGGCCCTGATGAGACGAGATTTCTCAGTTCTCACCAGATCAGCCCCAGCGGTTCAAGAAACCGCCTCTCTGACGCACGCCGCTTGACAGTGCCGACGCGCGCCGCCTGACAGCGTCGACGCACGCCACCCGACAGCCCCGCCGGCTAATAGGACTTAGCTTAGTAACCAGCCCTGATTCACGCAAGGGCTCAGCAAACATTCTGACTTCACATAATCCCACGTGACCATGCCAGAGTCAACCCCTATAAAAAGGTGAATCCATCCCGTAAACAGGTATGCGCGATAACCCCCAAAATTACCATCTCAACTCTGAGAAAGGGATTCCTCCTCTCGGAGATCCCTCTTTTCCATACAAACAGGGCTCACTCGAGCCCCTCTTCAGCTGTGACCTCAGTCGCTAACTTGGCCGTCGGAGGGTCCCACTGGAGACCCCCTCCGGTCCCGGGACTTTTCTGCAGGTAACCTGGTGAAGAAGGGCCGGGAGAAGCACTCCGTTCCTGACGTCCAGGAGAGGTGATTGAGCGTCATCATAAACTGTTACGACTAAGAACTAAAATAAATTTTGAGTGAGAATTTAAGGATGAAAATATATTTTTTTTCTGCCAAAAAGTCAATTATTATCAAAGCCTTACAATTATCAAGGACACAAGTTAGCGCCGCGAATGCAAATTCCACAATGGAACCCAATTTTTCAAACCCATAATAAAAGTAGAGATTCTTTGACTCTCGCGCAACAATTGTCGAGCGAGGCAATTTTTCAAACCCATAATAAAAGTAAAAGTAGATATTCTTTTACTCTCGCGCAACAATTGTGGAGCGAGGCAAGGGATTCCCTTTCTTGGCACGTGGCTCAGGAGATTCGAAGCGCTTGCCATCTGTTTATAATTCTTCCACCCCTGCCCACTTGCCCGTACTTTATTCAAACAACTTTTAAGTAATCATATCAATAGTTTGTAGCTTCCCCACTTCTTCTTCCGTGGTCTCTGTTATTCTTTTCTACTTGTTTATTCCGACGAGGCCTAGCTCTAATTTTCCTCCTCCGGGTCCTGCAGTGCCCATCCAAGTGTAAATAATAATCACCCCTTTGTCCTAACTTATTCCATCCATCCAGCCCTTCTTAATTGATCGCATGGAGCTGGGAACTCTTGTTATCTCTACTTTGCCCCATGGTGGCTTGAAATTTTCTCCTATCGGTTCTGAACAAATATTCCAAAAGTCTACCCATAGGCCACCCTTCTCTCCTTTCCCGATATTCTGGAGGGAAATTTGGGACTATTGGGGCATCAAAATGGGTTCGGTTCCTATAAAAGATGAACAACAGTTCATACAAAAGTAGTCTACCAGCTCAGTTTCATAAATTCATGAATGAAACAGCTAATATTTGTTGATTAAATTAATTAATTAATAAATAAAGATCTACAGTTTAAATATCACTGCAGTCTGGACAGTGCTATTCCTGCAACATTAATGATACATCTCCTAATACGTCAAAGGTAGTCCTCCTGCAACATTTTAATCAGTCAATTAGCACATTACTAGACTACTTACCAAGGAAAAAAAACACTGCACCGTAGCCCTTTTTTGGTACAGATAGATGATCACACCATTCTAGGATGAGTCAAGCCCGAAATATCGAAATACAAAAGTTGGGACAAAATAGGAGGGCATGCATCGTCCTGCTTCCAACTCCAAAACCTAGAATGGTCCGCAACTCTAGTAGCAATCCAGTCGGCCGCAGAGTTAGCTTCCCTATAGATATGCTGGATCAGGGCGCTCTGAATACCCTAGAGAATGGACCATGTTGGGGGAGATTGTTGAGAGATTGTTGCCCCAATCTTATTGATTTTGATGATTACCAAAAGCCATGAGTATATTAAAAGATGTAATGAGTTTATGAGCAATGAATTTATTTAGAACAATCAATGAGTATGTTAAGTATGACTTTAATCAATTTGAAAGTAACTTCAAGCTCCATGTTTAAGCTTTCAAAAATTTTTTTTTACACTTCATATTTCAATCAATGAGTTTTTGGAACAATTCTTGAATTGATTCCTAATGACAATTTTATTATATTCAAGTCAAAAAATTGGTTTAAAATGAATCTGGAACGAATTTCAAGTCAATCAGAAAATTCTCTGATTTTTGATATATTCCGGAGCCGACTCTAGAGTTTCAGAGTTGACTCCGCTCAGTTTACAGAGATTCCTGATTTTCACGAGTCGACCCCTGTGATTTCAAGAGTCGACCCTCAATTCTATCGAGCCGACTCCATGACTGTGTGAGTCGACTCCGCTCAGACACCAGAGGAGTGTTTTTCTGAACACTTCGCGAGTCAACCCCTAACTTTTTATGAGTCGACCCCGACTGTCAGGAGTCGACACCTTATTTTCGATGAGTCGACCCTTTAACTTTCTGAACATTTCTATTTTTGGTATCGCGTCTTCGAGCCGACTCGCGGAAAGCAGGAGTCGACTCCAACAAATCTGGACGAGATTTTTCTGAATGCCAACTCAGCGTCAACGGTAAGATTTTTATTTAACGGCTATATTTCTTTGTTTCTAACGACTATATTTTTGCAGAATCTATAAATAGAGAAGTCGTTTTCAAATAAAAAAAAAGAGATAGACATTCAAATCAAAAGAGAAAAATCTTTCAGAAAAAGAGGAAAAACAGAGCGTCATTTGAAAAAATCCGTGATTCAAAATAGAGTGAAAGAAAAGGTGTGAAATCAAAGGAAGCTTCGTCTGTGTTCAAGTTCAACAATCCAAGGAAGCTTCAGAAGAAAATCCTAGAGCTATTCAAGAGCAAATCAAAAGATTTTCAACTTTCAAAGAAAGGGAGAAAAAGCTCAAAACCTTCTCAACTGCTTCAACTGTGAAGAATCAGAGCTGAGGCTTGATTCAATCCAGCAAGGAGAAGAAGAAAAGAAGAAAAGCTCAAAAGCCAACCAACTACAAATCAGGCTTTTTTAAACTTTGTTCTTTTATTTGATTATCTGCTCATTGAGGAGCTGTGTACTTGAAAAACACTATTTCTATTATTTGTACCTAGTTCAATCTGGGGGATGAACTAGTGGAGGTAGTCTTACCTCGGTACAAGCTTGGTATAGCTTGTGTTAGGGTTTTTGTGCTGGTGAGCCCGGAAAACCAGCTGGGTTCGTTGTGATCCCGGGAAAACAACAAGTTTGAGTTGTGAGCTTGTAAAACAACTCGGCTGTAATCAAGGAAGATTATAGTGTGGACCCGAGTGAATCTTGGGAGTGGACGTAGGTGTTGGATACACCGAACCACTATAAAATCTTTGTGTTTGCCGTAGTTCCATTGACTCTATCTCTATCTCTGTTTTATTCACTGCACTTTGTATTTACATTGCATTTGCTTTCATTCTTCTTAAGCAAAATATTTTAAAAGGCTAATTTTTAAAGAACCCAATTCACCCCCCCCCTCTTGGGTTGTCATCTGGGCCAATAGACCGGATGTCGATGATCAAAGAGTTGAACGGCAAACATATACTAGGATCCTGACGGGTCAGCGGATGACAATGATAGAGTCTTTATCAATGATAAGACAACGAGCACCCAGGACACGGGTGGCCCAGGAAATCCCTGCCCAAGCCACCGACAGCTCAGTCAGAGGCACAGATGAGTCAAGATGGCCAAACCCTCCAGCAGCCAACAGCTCACCATTCAAACCACGTATCACAAAAGCTGATCCAGCAGATCTACCCCGAACACTCCCATCAAAATTAATTTTGACAAACCCTAGAGGTGGAGGCTCCCAAGAAATATAGGCCATACGGCGACGCGCTACGAGAGCAGCATGGGAGCTCCAGAGGCCAAGGCTGTCAGGCTCAATAATAATTTGATGGAAAGTATACTCCGCATCTAAGGAGGACGCTGTTCTGGTGGTCCTGAAGGGAGGAGCTATCTCATCAGTGAACACCAGCAGGTTGCAAGATAACCAAAGCTGATTAGCAATGTAAGCCCTCAAAGTAACCAACTGATGGAATCCCCACTCCATGTCCCTCATGATTAGCCCCAAAAAAGAGGTACGGGGAGAAGAAGTGGTATTGTCCCATGGCCAGGCACCATAGATCTGCCATATCTGCTTGACTCTGAAACAAGTGAAGATAGCATGATCAACCGATTCCTCCTCCATGTCACATAATGGACAAGTGGGAAGGATGCCCACTCCATGCCTTGAAAGTAGGGAACAGGTGGGCAAGCAATTCCAAGCCAGCTTCCAAAAAAATAGACGAACCCTGGGGTGAGTAGGAAGATGCCAAATCCAAGGTACATCATGAGACAGCTAAGACTGCGACCTGTAAATCCTCAGGAGGTCCCTAGAAGGAGCCCAGGATAGACAAGATCTCCTCCAAACCCTGACATCAGATATATGACCCAGGATAAGAGGAGTGGATAAAATGCGACAGTAGAGGTCATGCCCAAAAAAAGTGGATAGCAGAGGGGTAAGCCAAGCTGAGCGGTCCTGGGCAATTAAATCAGATACTCTCATACCATTGGGGATGGCAGTGCTCACAAAGGTTGGCCAACGAGACAGAGGAAGATCAGCAAACCAAGCATCCCAAACAACATCCACTGAGGTGCCATCGCCAATCATCCAGGAGATGCTATTCAGAATATCTAGAGCATGCCGGCATACCTCTTTCCAAAAAAAGGAATTGCCCTCGAGTAGGCTGAGGGCCATTAGGAGAACTCCAATCACCACACTTAGCTTTCATGAAGGAGCTCCACAAACATTGCGGTTCAAGCAGAAACCGCGTGGTGTGCCTAGCAAGCAAAGCCTCCCTACGGACAGTTAGGGATTGGATCCCCAAACCCCCCTAAGATATTGGAAGATAGACAACGTCCCAGGCCACAAGATGAATGCCATGTCTATCCTGCATGGAGCCCCAGAGAAAATCCCTAAAATATCTCTCAATCCGTCTCAGACAAGTCACTAGAATAGCTGCATTAGATAATAGATAGAGAGGAAGGAACGAAAGCACAGATCAAATAAGAGTAATCCTCGCCATCATCGAAAGACCAGTAACCTGCCAACCATTTAGATGATCACGAACATGCCCCTCAACATCACTGAAATCAGAGCATCGAGGTCATCTACCCGTAATAGGAATACCCATATAGGATAGCCGATCTGCCATAATCGAAATTCCCATAATTTGCATAATAGCCACTTTAATGTAGGCGATGTCAAAGGGCTAAAGCAAATCAAGGACTTACTCAGATTAACTTTCTGACCGAAAGCCGTACAACACGACTGGAGAATAGAGGCAAAAATGGTAGCATTGCTTATGGAAGTAATACCTAGAAGAATACAATCATTAGCAAACAACAAGTGAGAAAGCGAGGGCCCCAGGGACCCAGCACTGTAGGGGGTCAAACAAGAGCTCTGCTGTGCCTAAAAAAGAGCACAAGATATCACATCAGCAGAGAGGATAAACAAAAATGGTGATAGAGGACATCCCTGCCTTAGACCGACCTCAGAGTGAAAATAGTTTGTTTGGCCCCAATTAATAAGGATCAAAAAGGATGGGCGACAAACACATGCTAAAATCCAGTCAATAAAGAGCTACACAAATCCAAACTCATGAAGAGTGCGACGAAGAAAAGCCTAGCTCAATCTATCATATGCTCTCTCCATGTCCAACTTGATGGCCATGAGACAATGACGCCCAGAGGCACATTGAAGATCATGCTTGAACTCCTGAGCCAAAAGGGTATTATCAGTGATACTCCGGCCTCTGAGGAATGCCCCTTGCTTCGAAGAAATAATACGGGGGATCACCATATGCATCCGGGAGACTAAGAGGCGTGCACAAACCTTATATAAGGTAGTGCAGAGGCTGATTGGCTGGTAGTGCTGGGGGGTGGAGGCGTCCGGACGTTTAGGAACAAGAGTAACAAAAGTCCGATTCCACTCATAAGGAATGGCTTTCATCTGAAACACCATCTGGATGGCCTGTGAAACATCCTGCCCCAGAATACCCCAGTAATGGCAAAAGAAAAAGGTGGGAACCCGTCAGGCCCTGGCCTTGTTCGCACCAAGATTCCATAAAGCCATCCGAATGTCGTCCACAGAGATGGACCTAACAAGAAGATCATTCTCCGCATCCGAGACCCTATTAAGGGACAGAACAGGGAACACAGGGAGGCCATCACTAGTAATCTCGTCCATCTAGACCAGAAGAAGTGAAAAAATTGGTCCCTGATCATCTGATCGTCCTCCTATATATGCCCCTCATCATCATCTATATACCTGATACGGTTCGCCACCCGGTGTTTGAGAGTGGCCTGATGGAAGAATCTGGTATTAAAATTCCCTTCTTTTATCCACTGGATATAGGACCATTGCTTCCAAAAAATCCCCTGCTGCAGGAGAAGGGAGTGGTGGATCGACAGGGTAGATCGAAGGGATGCCAGATCAGAGTCCTGAAGACCACCCTCCAGATCCTCTTTGGCCTGAAGCGAAGCAATAGTAGCTTCAGCTTGCTCAACTTGCCTCAGGATGTCCCCCACCTCCCTTTGATTCCAACTAGAAAGCCTACGTCTAGCAAGAGCTAGCAGCCTTGAAAGTCTAGCACTCCCTTTGATAGGCAACCACCAAACCTCAGAAATAATAGCTCTAGCAGAAGAATATGAAGTCCAAAACTTCTCAAATCTAAATTGCCAACTCCGCAGAGAGCCCGCATCTGTAGAAATAAGAAGAGGGCAATGGTCCGAGGCAATACGAGGCAAGTGTGAGACAGTAGCTGAAGGAAACAATTGAAGCCAATTAGGAGTGGCCAAGGCCCTATCCAGCCTTTCCCAAACTCTAGCGATCCTTTTCGATTGTTGCACCAGGTAAATTGAGAACCCTGGAACCCCAAATCCAAGAGGTCGGCATTAGAGATGAAAGAACTAAACTCAGCATTGGCCGTTGACCCAACAAACGTCTACCACCTTTCTTCTCATGGGCCCCCATAATGCAATTATAGTCCCCAGCAAAAAGGGAGGGAAATCCCTGAGCTAGTATCGAGAGAGCCTCAGCCCATAACAACCGACTATCCCAAAAATTAGTGCTGGCATAGATGCCCAAAAGGAACCAGGGGACAGAGGTTCCGTCATAAATAACAGCAGCAACTTGCTGGCCACACAATGAAGGGCATCCACTCTAATTCTGTCATTTGTCGGAGCAACAAAATACCACCAAAAAGACCGACAGACTCAATAGCATAAGATTGCCAGGCTCTGGAAATCAGTCTCCGAAAATGGACCAAACTAATCCCAAATAGACGGGTCTCAAGAAGGACACAAATATCAAAATTATGCAGATGCACAAGTCTACCAAAAGAGGAGCAAAATGAAGGTTTCAAAGCTCCTCGCACATTCCAAATAAGAATCTTCATTCTAACACTTGGGGGCAAAAGCCCCAGCTCTATCTTTAGCCACCACCGTGTCAGGGTGTAAACTCGCTGGAGGGGAGCCCACCACTGACACCATGCCACAACACTCCTCAGACCGGGACGAACACAAAACCAGCCCAGAAACATCTTTCAGCAAGGCCTGCTTCAACAATGTGACAGCAGACTCGTGGGTCTGTCCCACCATCAACTCCTGATGCGGTGACTTAGAATAGACTCCATGTTATCACCCCCCAGACAGCGGAGTTTCTTGGTACCCAGCGAGGTTGGGCACCAGAACCATGTGCTACATCAGAAGAGGCTGAAAAGGTGAAAGATGTAGGCTCCTTCCCTTTAGCAACAAGGGGGGGCTTGCCTTTGGCTTTGTTGAGCTTGGGAGCCATTCTCTAGGAGTTGGACTCAATCGGTCGGGCCCTCTTAACTGGGCCCAAAGAAAATCTGACATGAAGCTCTGGACTAGCATATTCAACCCCCGAACCCAGGGCAGAGAATGGATTGGGGTCCCTAAGATCACCTGACCCTGGCTCAGACAATTGGAACACCCTTTGGGAATCAGAAGTTGGAATCGGCACGGAGCTACTGAACGGCACGCAACTTCTGAATCAGCCTTGCCTGAGACCAAAGGCTTCAACGGTGAGGAGGAGAAGCGACCATCCAGAGGGACTCTGCCCTCACGCTTGCGCACAGGTTTTTTGGGAACTTGCCATCCCTCCTCCATAGCAGGGGAAGAACGCTCCTCCCTGTGAGCAGAAGAATAGGGACCTAGAGGCTGCACCTGGGAGGGCCGGCATCGCTGAATTGCTGCCATCCACGGCCCAAACATGGGGCCATCCGAGGACGCTACATGCTCTGCCACCGAAACGCAATAGCTGGCGAAATGGATAGCTCCATAGGAATCACAGATTCCTTCCAAGCTTTCGAAGGAGAACTGCTGCCAGAGCAGATTTTTGCTTCCCCGAACTCTTGTACCTAGCCTTAAAGGTTTGCCAAGATCCACACAAACACAAGCTCGAGCATACCCCCCTCGAGTCTTCATTCATGTAGCATCATCTCCCCTGCCATAGAAAGAATCTTGGACAAAATCTCCTCATTCTAGAACTTCATCGAAAGCAGGGGGAACCAGATCCAAACCAGAGCAGAGAGAAGAGAATCAGCCAATGGGACAAACTCCAATTGCCATTCTATGGCTGCAATCAGTTGTCCGTTTACCACCAAAGGCCTCCCAAGAACTAGTTCTCTAGCATGCGAATCAGCAAATCGAAAAATATAGTGGCGATGAGCCAAAGAGAAGGCAGCAATCTCATCGGCAATACCAGCACGATGGAACTCATGGACGATTGCCTCAGGCGGCACCCATCGATCGAGGCTCCGGGAAATGATTGAGTTATTCTCCCATCCACTGACTTCGTCTTCCAGAGCATGAGCAGGGACCTGGATTATATCCGGGAATAGCCTCTCAAGCTCCGCAATCTCTGCCGAAGAGGGAGAAGAAGCTACCCATTCGAAGCGGCCACCAGACGGCCGATTCCAAGCCCTACCGGCTGACAGAGACCCATCGGAGGCACCGGGGAAGGAGCAGCAGCTGAAGCCATCAGGGAAGCAAGGCAGACCGGCGGTGATGACAGAATCACCAGAAATAGAGCCGGGAAGAACCATCTGCACGAATCTTAAAGCAGTCGGGAAGAAGATGCCTCCTCTCAGCCCGCACGATTCTTAAAGCACACTTCTAATATGAAACATCCATATTACCTTTTCACTTCACTGTAGCCCTTGAACAAAAATGTAAATATTGGATTGTGCTTGCTTAGCATCTTTCCAATTTAAAAATCTTGAGATCTCCTTGGTGGAAAGGCTAGGACCATTTTGCCTATGGAATTGTTGTAAAAATATCTTTCAGAACTTTACATTTAAGTTTCTCGTAAAAAAAATAGCCTATGGTTGGTGCTTTTTTTTTTTCCCCTTAGCCACAGAGAATTAAACCTACACAATGACAATAATAAGTTCTGATTTCAAACTAGTTAGGATAGACTATATAAATCTTTTTCCTTTATATCGCTCGATTTTAAATTATATTTTTTGATAAGTCATAGAGATATTGAATTATTATTATTATTTCTATATAATTTTTGAACTATATCTACTTTCTTTTTTTATATATAAAATTATTTTTTATATTGATGCATTTTTATCGAACTCCGTCAAGATCGGTTTCAAGCCCTGATAAAGAAGGGTTGCATAGAGATGGCAATGACCCGGGGATCCGGGGCGGTCTATAATGGTCTCCATCCTGTTAGAAAAAATGTTTCTGTTCCTGTCCCGTTAAGCCATTATAATTAACGGGACAGGGACGGAGATGCCTGGCCAGATAAACGGGGTACCCATTTATCCGTTTATGTAAGATGGAGACTAATCGAGATAATGATATTGATATATATAAGAGATTTTTTAACTCTGTGATAAGGAAGAAGAGAACGAAAAGTAAGAAAGAAAACAACTAACAAGGAAAAAAAAAATCAGAAAATAAAGATTTCTAACATAATAACCGTACAAAAAAAATACATTCAAATTTTAAAGAAATAAATAAAGAGATATCTTTCTAAAGAGATGAGTATACCAAAAAAAGAAAAAGGTGTTGGAGGGCATCGATAGGGCAGCGATTGGCCAAGATAGACGATGGACTAATGGGAGTCAGGATTATATATATTTTATTTATTTTAAATTTTAATTTTTAATATATATATATATATTTAAAATTAAAATATATTATATTAAAGTTAATGGGGATGGAAAAGGATAAACGGGGATGGGCGAAGAATACCGTCCTCGGACCGTTTATCCATTTAGCTGTTAACGAAAAATCCTTGTTATTCGTTAAGCTGTTTAAACTGGAGATTTTTCATTTTTGACCTGTTAAAAATGGTACCGATCGGGTAAACAGCAAACGGAGAAAATTACCAATCCTAGGGTTGCATTAGGTAGCTGATAGCCAGTGTAAAACTCTATCAAATCCCCTAAAATATGAATATAGTAGCTGACCTCATGTAGTTGGAAAAAAGGCTTAGATGAGTTGAGTTAAGTTGAGTATGCATTTTTTGATCAATATTGTATATGTTAGTGTGTGCCCTATATTCAATCGGATTAGATGTTAGTTTGTACATATTTCTTTATGAATGCAAATCAAATTTATTGGTTTCTTTATCTATTCAGGTGTTATATATATATATTAGAGGTATTTTACCTGTAAGATAAAGTTCAAAAATGTGCATATGTAATTTATAATAGAGATTACAAATTATGAGATCCAAAATTACACATTATGGTTCGATTCTTTAAATTTTCCTAGTCGATACGTAGACATGACTAAATTTGAGGAAGGCACATAAATAAATATCTAATAAGAAAAATATTAATTGTTTTTCTAAAATAATCTGTCAAAATGAAACTAGTAGTAAATAAATGAAGACTGAACAAAATAGCACCTTGTAGGAATATACCCATCAATAAGTATATGAAGGCCAACTTACCAACATCTAGCTCTTTTGATATTGCAAAACTGCAAATTCTTGATATGCACAGGTCATGGATTACTTTATTTACTTGTTGCTTAGAACAAGTTAAAAAGTTGTTAGGATTTCAATCCCCAACCGTTTAATCCTCAAAATTTATAGACATGACAGCAAAATTTAGCAAGGATGTTGGCTTAGAACACTACAAGAAAATAGCATAATAGTGACAAAAATTTTCGTCACTATTCCATCACAAATTAGGTTTAGTGATGGATTAGTGACGAAAAACTTATCGTCACCATTTTTGCCGTTACTAAATTTAGTGACGGAAAGAAGTCCGTTACAAAATAATAGCGACGGATTTGTGATGGAATATTCTGTCAAAATTTATGACAGAACATATTTTCCGTCACTAAATTGTAACGGATTAGTGACGAACTATCCATCACTAAGTTATGATGGATTAGTAACGAACTATCCATCACTCATTATTTCGTCACTATTCCGTCACAAATATTTTCATCACTATTCCATCACAATTTAGTGACGGATTGTTGATAAAAATTTAGTCATTAAAACTTTCGTCACTAGTCCGTCACGAATATTCCATCACAATTTAGTGATAGATTATTGACGGAATGCGTGTCATCAATCATCCGTTATTGTTCCATCACTAATCAATCACTCATCACTAATCCATCACTATTATTTCTATCAAAAATCCATCACTAATCCATCATTAACATAATAAATTTATCAAATTTTTATTCTTATAAATTTAAAATTATTTTTAAATTATAATATACTTAATGCATTCTAATGAAATTTATAGATGAAACTTCAAATTTAAGAATAAAAAATATATTTCATAAAATAAGATGAATATATTTGTATACATCAATAACACTAATGTTTTATACATTAGACATCAAATTATTAAGTTTAAGATAAGTCAAAGAAATAACTTTTAATGATCAAACTATTAACTCTGGCATGAGCCATGTCGCAGCTTGGGTGGATTCTTTTTTCCTTCATCACTTTTTACACCTCTAGTCTCCTCGCAGATTGCTACAGCACTTCCGATCCCATCCCTGGGAGGAGGAACTAAACTTACATTAGGGCCACTGCTGTGAATGAACATTTAATGGCTGAAACTATTACTCATTTGCACTCAAGGTAAGTAACGTAAACATTTTAATGGCTGAAACGGCATAAGAGAACTTGAAAAACAAAAATCGCTGCTGTGAATGAAAAGAAACTTATTCTTTAATCCCTTAAAGCTCATCAGGTGTAAAAACAAAAGCATTTTATAAGTATGCTACTAGAAAAACCAAATAGTGAATTGAGTGAGCTCCAACAACAGCTTTGAGTCAAAATGGTGATATATTTATTAGCTTTAAAAGCACCACTAAGACATCAATTTACAGTGAATTGAGTGCTGCTATGCATCTTCAGGAAGTAATTTTCTATCTCATCTGCTTGAATTCCAACTTGATTCAACATCAGTATGTTAAGACCGCCCCTGCATCACAAAATAGTGCCGTGTTATCTTAATTTTTTTTTTTTTTGAATTGATCATTAAACAGAATCCCAGGCATGTAGCGCCTCTCTGGCTGAGGGCAATGCCTTTCATAGTGCTCCATCAAACTCAAATCCAGCTTCAGCCTTGTCTGTGATATATAAAATTTCTGTCCAAGCAAGGTATTAACTCAGAATGTCGATCATCACAAACCTACACAAGTAGATCACCACCATAATTTTTAATTTTTTTAAAAAATCAATGTCAATCATAGACAATCAGTTATGATCATGAGCAGAAACAGGTAATTCAAAACACTCACTGGGAAGCTCTTAAGCATGATATTGATTTATGCATAGCTAGGACCATATCCCCTTATGCTGAATGACATTACAACAGAATGTCCATATGTAGCATCAAAATGAATGACATAGAACAGAATGTCCATATGTAGCATCAAAATAATAGCATTTAGAAAAGATCTTGTAAATTCCATTCACTGACCTCTGGAGCATATACGCATATAATTGTGAAGCTTCCCATGATGCACGCCCGAGCACCAAACAGAAGGGTTGCTGTCAATGCTTCTTCCTGATAAATATCAGTGGAAGCAGAAAAATGCAACTTATAAAGAGCAATCCTGCCATTGAGAGCTTACGATTAAGCCTGTCCACAATTGCAGCTGACACAAGAAGCCCAGGAACCTCTGATTAAAGGATTAAAGTTAGAACAACACCTTGTTTGATCAAAATAATATAACAGACATGGTTCAGATGTTATTCAATAGAAAACGTGAGAATAAGTTATAGCATAAACCTACCAGAAAGCTAGTTATAAATACATCTTTCTAGAGGTTGGCACCCTGTGTTTGGACTGAGGGCAATTCCTTCCATGAGCAATCTCCATTGTCATTGCTTAACTCAGTGGTTAGCAAAACAATGCCATAATAAGCAAAACCGTTTCCAAAGAAAACCATCCAAATGAGAATAGTTGATCTCATCAATTTTGGTGATAAAAGCATATATAATGCACTGATTCCTCCCACATTAGATCCCATATCCTCATCATTGGCTGCTTCCATGTTTTGAAGTGTGATCAAATGTGTTTCTTCTGATGGATCAAAATTTTCATCAAGTTTTGCTTTCCTATTAGAAGCAAGCATGCCAGGAGGGAGCATTGCACCATTTATCTCAGCTATCCTCTCTAAAACAACCACTGCATCTGCTGTTCTGCCTTTGATGCAGAGATACCTTGGCAACTCAGGCACGAAACCATAAAATAGAAGCAAAAGAAATGATGGTGCAGAGGAAAAAGCTAGTAACCATCTCCAGCCCAATGATGGCATAACAGCCTGCATAAATAAATATATGCAGAGAATTGAATTCTGAAATGTGAACAAAGTGTATTTCCCAGCCCCAAAACATCTTGACAGGTGGGATCATCACCAGTCACCACTGCAAGCTCTAACAAATTAAATATTTAAAATGGAGAGCCTTTTCTTTCAAAAAAAATAACTGCAGGATCTTTTTCCAACCCAGACAATCCAACTCATACAGATTTCCAAAGAAATCCTAATTTCAGATTCCTAAAAGGCAAACTAAGAAACTACATGCAAACACTGAAAATTGGCATAAAAAGGAAATATAAAAAAAATCCAAGAATATCATACACATCACCATAAAGCCAACAGGCTAATGCCACCATAATCTGGTAGAAATAGTTAAGCTTGCCATTAAAACAGTAGAAGAAAAAGTTCAAGACAACATGCTGTTCTGATCCCAAATTGTTCACAATGGGCAGTATGCATTCAAGTCTCCAAGTCCGTGCTTCTATAGATCTATTGATATCATCACATCCACCAACCGATGTAATCAAAAGAGAGACAAATGAGAAGGCAACCAATGCAATCTACTAGAAAAGATTGTGACCCAGCACTGACACCGCACACAAAAGTACTCATCAAAATTATCACAGAGAAAGAAGATAAATATTCCCAAAGTCCTAAGTCACTGAATTTAACACAGCCGGTAGCAAGCAGATCAAATAGTTTGAGCAAATAAAGAAAGAAGACAAATGAAAATAAATTAAGCAGTCAAGCACCTGATGATCTCTACGGTGAGCAGAGATTATAGCATTCCAAGACACCAAATCCTTTTTTGGCATTGTTTCAAATACTGACCGAGCTCGATCCAACTGGTTGTGCTCGGAATACATCCCGACCAAAGAATTTGCGACCGATAAATCCCACTGGAGCCCATGTCGGAGAACCCAACCATGAATTTGAAGCCCAAGCTTATTACTAGAAGACAAGGAGATCCCGGAAAGCATTGATGAGATGGTAACGGAGTCTGGCTCGATCCTATCTCCAAGCATTCTTCTACAGATGTCCGAGGCCTCGTGCAGAAGTTCATGTCGTATGTAACCCGTTATCATCGAATTCCATGAGACCGGATCTCGGTCGGGGATTTTGTCGAAAATCTGCCGGGCTTTCTGGATATCGCTGCACTTGGAGTACATGTCGACGAGCGCATTCAGCACAAAGATATCAGTGCCGAAACCCGAGCGAATAATGTGGCGGTGGACGGCCTCGCCGTGGCTCACCGACCGATTCCAGCACAGGCCTTGAGAACTCGAGGGAAGGTGAACCGGTCAGGCTCGACGCCCTCCTCCTCCATCTGGTAATATAGAGCCATAGCGTCTTCGTAGAGGCCCAGGTCGGTGTAGCCGGAGATTAGGGAGTTCCAAGGGAAGGCGCTGTCCTTAAATCGCTGCGGCATTTGGTCGAACAGTCGGTGGGCCTTGTCGACGCAGCCACACGAGGCATACAAGCGGAGGAGCCTGGCGGAGAGGTCGGGGCTCCGGCGAAGGAGGGCGAGGGGATGAGGCGGCAGAGGCGGGCGCCGTGGCGTAGGGAGCGCATCTGGGAGCATGAGCCTGGCGGAGAGGTCGGGGCTCCGGCGGAGGAGGGCGGAGGGGATGAGGCGGCAGAGGCGGGCGCCGTGGCGTAGGGAGCGCATCTGGGAGCATGTCTCGAGGAGGGAGGCGAAAAGGGAGGCGTCGACGGGGACGCCATGGGCGAGGGCAGAGTCGAGGTCGGCGAGGACGCGGTCGAGCGCTTGGTCGCGGGTGAGCGGGTGCGGTGGGGAGCGAGGAGGAGAGAGTGGGCGAGGATTTGGAGTAGGCGAGGGTTTTGATGTGTTTGGGAGCGAATTTAGGGGGAGGTTCGCCCGTTTCCGCTTCCTTCTGCATCAGACGATTTTAACCTAAAATATGACCATTCTCATGCTTAAAATTTTTTAAAATGCGGCTACAACGGTGTACTATTGAACAAACGTTTTCTATGTGATAACATATTTTAAAAAAATTTAAGGTTGCCTACGTGATGGCATCATTCATCTACACATTTTTAATTATATACATAATATATAAAAATAATAAAATTAAAAATATTTTATTATTTTTTATTTTAATATTAATTTTTTAAAAAAATATTAGACATGCAATTATTTATAATAAAAATATTATTATTATTATAAATTATTTATTTTATTTTATTTTTTTTTTTCTTTTCATTCAAATAAAAAAATATAAAATATAAATTTGGTGACGGAAGGGCAATCCGTCACTAATTCGTTACTAATATAGTGACGGATTGCTCTTTCATCACTAATTTGTGATGGATTAGTGACGGAAGGGCAATATGTCCCTAAATTAGTGATGGATAGGGCAATCCGTCACTAAATTAGTGACGAATTAGTGACGGAAGGCCAATCTGTCACTAAATTAGTGACGGATAGGGCAATCCATCACTAATTTAGTGATGGATTGCTCTTCCGTCACTAATTAGTGATGAATTAGTGACGAAAGGGCAATCGTCACTAATTTAGTGATGGATTTCTCATCCATCACTAATTTTGATGGATTAGTGACGGAAAATAATTCGTCACTAATCACTAATTTATGACGGATTAGTGACGAAAAAGTAATCCATCATTAAGTTAGTGACGGATTGCCTCATCCGTCACAAAATTAGTGACGGATTGCCCAATCTGTCACTAAATTAGTGATGGATTAGTGACGGAAGAAATATTTCACTAATCCATCACTAATTTAGTGACGGATTGCTCTTTCGTCACTAATTTGTTATGGATTAGTGACGGAAGGGCAATCCGTCACTAAATTAGTGATGGATTTCCCATCCATCACTAATTTTGATGGATTAGTGATGAAAATAATTCGTCACTAATTAGTGACGATTATTTTCATCACTAATTTGTGACGGATTAGTGACGAAAAAGTAATCCATCACCAAGTTAGTGACGGATTACTCTTCCGTCACTAATTTGTTATGGATTAGTGACGAAAGGGCAATCCGTCACTAAATTAGTGATGGATGTGATAGTCCGTCACTAATTTAGTGACAGTTTAGTGACGAAAAAACTAATCCGTCACTGATTTTAATTTTTTGTCACTATTTTGTTACTAAACCGTCACATTATGAAATTTTCATCACTAATTTTTGTCACTATTTTGCTGTAGAAGACTAGAAATGACACAGCTAATGACACAGCTACTGCTCACTTATATGTGCTTGCTACTTGGCAGAATTTATAATTAAAAGAATACATAACTGATCCTAGAACTATGAAAAATTTGGTGCATAACCAATGTCAATGTCTTTATTGCTTGAAGATAAGAATACCGCTATCTATTCTCAGTGTGCTCTGAAAACCTTGCCTGGCAGGTTCCAATAAAATAGTTGGCATCTCTAATTTTTTTAGTATATTTATCAAAGTGTTCTTCAGTTTCAACTTTCCTTAAACTTCAGCCTAATTGAAGACATGTACCTCATCATAAACATCTTTAGCCAGTGTTTCACATAACCATCAAAAGCAGTTATTCATCCACTCTGAAATGTATTACTTCAATTCCCAAAGTTTCACTATTCAAAGAGTTTAGAATACTTGCAGTAATTATAATATGCACAAAGCTATCAAATGTGAAATGTGTAGATCATGAATGAATCTACTTCAAGTCCTCAAGCAGTTCTCACAACCAATTGAGTTGAAAGATTCTAGTGAAATCTATATTCTATCCCAAAGTTAAGAAGAATTACAATCTCCAAAGCTCTATCGAAGTCGTTAAGCATATGAATTATGAATTCTACAATCTAGACTTTATTTGGAAGCCCTTAGATGACTTCTTTAGATGACTGCCAAGATGAAAATTGTTAGATGTGCTAATATTTCACATTGAAGTAAAAAGCTCCGATCTCTTTATCTTGGTTCAACCAAATTGACAACTTAAAGATTTCAGTATTTCCTTTTAAAATTTCATTTAAAGATTTACAACAGCCATAAGTATGGAGTAGTTACAACAAACTAATGGACAATATGGCTACTAGATACTTGAGCTACTTGAGAGCTTTCTAATGGTTAGCTTGGCTAAATGGCATTCATATATTGGATCAGCAGAACAGTTATTGTGTGTTTTCAAATTCGACACATTTAATATTTTATGGCCAAATAATTGTGTCCAATGCTTGACCAATTACCATATATAGTGCCATTATTATAAATATTGTCTGATAAAAAGATTACCAAGCCTATTAGACTCCAAATTGTTGATCTCATAACCAATTGTGAGAGTTTTCATGATACAAGTTAAAAAAGAAAAATAACTTCCAGTAAAACTTTTAAGAGGCAAAAACAACTTGATGCATACATATGCATAAGGACACCAAAAAAAAATAAATCCACATATCTCAAATGTTTAAAAGCCTACAACCATAGCTTTAAATTATTTGCTTTGTGCAACAAAGTATAAAAATCAAAAAACCAGCAGAGACATTCAAGCTAAAGCAATAATTTGAACAAAACTAACATTCAAATTTAACTTTGAGTAAAAGAAAACATATTTGTAATCAGTGCTTAAAATAAAACAGAACTTACAATATAAAATCAAAGCATGTTCACAATCAACACGTCAAACTAGTTGACATGCAAGATCATGATAAGCTGGCCATATAAGTCTTAATTAATATTCTTATACTAAACTACTAGATCTATTTTTACCAATGCTGTAAAACATATTAACACCAAACAAAATTTACCAAATATTCAAAATTTTAGAGAATATTAGATCTTTAGAGATTTATTAAAAATCATGTAGAATTAATACAGTTAGTTTCCTTTCTTTCAATATTCTCCGATTGCTCCCCAACACAACTCCCCCAACAACAAACACCACAAAAAAAGGAGGCTAGGTTTCTTTCAGAATCAAGACAAATGGTCGATGGCTAGGATAGATGTTTGAGGGGAAATTTACTCTCCATTTCTTAGGCTTTATCATAAGCCTAGAGTGGAAGAAGAGCAGAGCAGTTGTTACTACCATGTAAAGAGATTGTCCTTAATACTGGGTAATCATAATGCTTTCAAGAACCCATTTATTTACAACGAGTAAAACCAAAACAAAGAAAATATACCCTAAGTATCTGGAGGGGAAAAGATAATTAATACTAATATCGATGACAATGATTGCCACATCGTCGTAATATCAAAAAGAATTTTAACGCTTTAAAATTATGCTTTTCAGTATGAATTTTACTGATTATAAAACCATGATATGGAATATTATATCAACAATATCTAATTGCGATAGGAAGATGGCTCTCCTACGTCGTACACGTTGATCACCATGCATGATCACGTCTTGCTCACTGCGTGCCATCGAAACCAAGACTTGGGCGGCATGAGTCAAGGATCAATCTGGACCATCAAATTCAATCATCAAATTTGTGCGTAAAGTGTTTGATGTGAAAAACTTTATACCACTCACCGCTCATCACGCCTCTCAAAGTACACGTAAGTGAAATATTATCCAAGAAAGCTTCTCTAATTGAGAATGATCATAGAAAAAAACTAAACAAAAGCAAATAAAGAGGCAATTAAGAAGTATTTTCTGTTAAAAAAGAAACAAGAAAGAAAGGAAAATCGATAGAAATATCCGATCATGTTAACTAGTACGAAGCCAATATTGCAAGCCACAAACGTCTTAGCAAGTCGAACAAGAAAGATTGCTCATCGCCACTGCATACCGATAACGGTAGGTTTACAAGATATCATTCCCAAATTGGGTTAATCCACACAAGTTTGGTAGAAATATAAATTCTAACTGGTTTGATTATGCACATATTTGGTTGGAACCCAATAACAAAATGAAGTTTGGTATCAAATATGCATCAACCATCAAAACGAGATTCCTAATTCATAGTACACAGGCAAAATCATAGCCATCAGCCTATCAGGTTATAAATAAATTTTAGAACCATACCATAGAAATGTTAGGAACGTATGAATGAAAAATACATCAGCAGTAGGTATTTTACGACCATTATTTTTCTCATAAGTTCTCGTAAGAGGAGGCTAGGTTATCCAGGACAAACAAAATATAAAAGCTAGAGTGGCAAACAAGAGGCATGACAAATATGAGCAGTTTTTGGAACCAAACAAAACCATAATTTTAAGCCTTTGATTGAGTGGAAGGTTCATCCTTTGTAGAAGGTTCAGAAGTAATCGCCTCTAGCATCTTGTAGAACTCTTCTAGGAGGGGAGGAGGTCGGTGGTGAGGAATGTACGTGCTTAGGAATTGGAGTATCGTCTTCAATGACGTCACATTCATAATCTTCTAGAGCACCCCAGGGATCCCATTCTGCATTCAGAATAACAAAGCTTTAGCTACAGTATATAAGTTTACCATATTAGCAATGAATAAACATGACTTCTTGATTTTCTGACAACTTGTTTAACAATTATCGCAAGCACTCAACCACAGTAACTTGATGAAAGTCACTTGCAACCATATCCTAGAAGGCAAATCGGGCTAGACCTCTGGTTATATCAGCTCAAAGTGATACAAAGTTAATACAGTTGAAGCCATATAAGAATTACAATACTTTTATAGTGTTTTTCTCCCGCCAGTCCTCCATATTGAGCTACGACAAATCTTCCCGCTCCTTGATAGGCTGAATATGGATTGAAAAATTAAAACTTTCTATAGGCCTATCTCGATAAAGCAATAACAATAATGTTAATACCAAATTAGTTGAGGCCAACTATATAATCCTTTTTCTCCAATCTACTTAGCTTAAAATTATGTTGTGTGAAATGCTAAGATATCAAATCTTGCTTTGCCACTTACTTCCATGCAATTTTTGATTTATCTCTATCTCTTTTTCGTTTTATATGTATCCAATTACCTATTTGCACATGTACATCCTTAAATCTATAGTGCAAAAGTTTAAACCATCTAGCTCATCTTTCCTTTAATTTACCTTCAATTGATGCTAACCTTCTTTTTTTATGAATAATTTTATTTTTTTATTTTTATTTTCTTATATAATAATACATTTATTTCAGCATTTCCATTTCAGTCTTATTCATCTTTATATATATAATTTTTTAATTATTCAATATTCTATACCATAAAGAATAGACAACTTATGGTTATCTTACAAATTTTTTCAACTTGATTAATACTCTTTGATCATGTAATAAATTAGGCCGACTTATAAAATTTCTAGCTTTACATATGATAAAATGAGGCCCGTTGCCAACCTGGTTAACAGCCATGCTGTTGCAGTCTGGGCAAGTCATAGAAATAGGATCGCACAAATAAAAAGATTTAAACAGTCCCATTGCACATATATTCAGCCCAATAACTGAAACCAAAAAACTACATGAAATCATTTCTCATATTCCAAATAACTAGGTAAACAGATTATCAAGTCCCTATAAATCATCAAATGTGGGATCAAGTTCCATTGCCTCCACCAGGTTTTTAAGATTGAACTCCCCATCTGACTAGCAATCTCTTTGATTCTTACTTATGGACTTACAGTACAGTACACACACTACTTTAAAATTTAAATATAGCAACCCTTTTTGCCGACGCTCTAGAAAGCGTGGGAAATTTATTAAGTCTGCCGACGCTTTTTAAAGCGTCGGAATAATTAACGCTAATTATATTAGCACGCCCCCCCCCCCCCCCCCTCTCTCTCTCTCTATCTCTCTCTCGGGATTTAAGCGGAATGATTCCCCCTAATTTAGTTTTTTTAAAAAAATTTAGTCCCAGTCACGGCCCTCTCTCTCTCTCTCTCTGGATTAAAAAAAAAATTTAGTCCCCCCCCCCCCCCCCCCCCCCCCCCCCGCCTCTCTCTCTCTCTATCTATCGGGATTTATCCTCGCCCCCCGCCGCCTTAGAACAAATATAGCCCTAACCCTAATCACCCGCAGCCCCCCTCCTCCCCTCCTCCCCACCGGAGCCCGAGAGCCTCCCCACCCGCAGCCCGAGAGCCTCCCCACCCGCAGCGCCTTGCCTTTTAGACAACCCTAACATCAAAACCCTAACATCACAGGTTAGGTTTTTTCTTGTTTGATTTCCTTTATTTTTTTGTTTCCTCTCTGACTTGGTAGGAAGCATGAATGGGACAGAACATGAAGTGATCTCACTTGCCATGCTTCTTTAACATTCTTCATCTCGGTTTTGAAGGGTAGATTCGCTCAACGAGGGTTGAACTGCCAAAGAGTTATTTAAAGAGGTGGCAAGCATAGAAGGGCAGGTATTGTTTTGCTCTGTCTCTCATAGTTCTTCTTTGATTTGTTCTTATGGACTTTGTTGTTTGGTCTATTGCTTGTTTCACTAACCAGACAACCCTAACATCAAAACCCTAACATCACAGGTTTTGTTGCCTCTTGCCTTTCAGACAACCCTCTGATCACACTTTCTCATATCAAACACAATCTGATTGCGGCTCTTCTAATATCAAGTGTCCACCATCATTTTTAACTGGAAGCTGCATTGATTTTGTTTTAGACATTCTCAAGTAAAGATAAAGGCCTTAAATGGATGGGTATGTGAGAAACTTTATCAGTAGCCTGTCCCCGCATCTGCACCCAGCCACCCACCCCCAGTGCCATTCCAAATCATAATGCTACTTGGTTACTCATAGAGCTTGTTAGGGAAGAAAATATCGTCAGTTTGCCTTGGTTCTGTTTTCTTTCTTTACTTAATCTATCTGCAATTCTGCATGTGAGCATATGTACAATCTGTGTTGCAAGTCCTCGGTCTTGAAGTCGTTGTAGGGTACTCTTTAATCCTGAAAAGACAACAAATCTTGCTAAGTTACATCTGTAACTCTTTATGCAAGCATTTCTCTTCAAGTTTCAAGTAAAACCGTCCAGCATTCTTATCTAGACTCTTGTCAAGATCTTCTCAGTTCTGGACCCTTTTGCCTGTTCGTCAAGTTGGGATCCTATTACAAGATGGTGGACTGGCTTGAGATGAACATTTTGACAGTTAAGAGGGCTCTGTTCCTGGGTTCCATGTCTGCAGCAATGGCTTATAGAATACAATTAGCTTGTGTGGTCATTGTATCTGTGTTTTCTACAATTTTGATTGAACATTTGACTTGATTTTTGTGCTTTTGTCTACTAGAGTGGAAGTTTTTTTTGGTGACGTTTGGTGTGGAAGGCAGTTCGGTTTTACATTAGTTTGAATTCAGAATTGTTAACCCTGATATACATTGTTGTCCCATTCCGCTTTGGTCCAGTGGTTGGTCATTATGGTATTAGAGTTTGATTCTCCTTCATGTCAGTTATTTATTTAATTATTTCAGTTATTGTCTTGCTTCTTTTGGTTATTGTGTTCTCTCCATATGCATGGTCCGGGCTGCATGTGAGGAGGGGGCAATGTTAAGCATGTTACACATAGACCGATCTTAATGCATATAGACCATTGAATGCAGTCCAATGACATCAGACCCCATATAGACCACTGCATGTGGTTCATTGTATCTGTGTTTTCTACAATTTTGATTGAACATTTGACTTGATTTTTGTGCTTTTGTCTACTAGAGTGGAAGTTTTTTTTGGTGACGTTTGGTGTGGAAGGCAGTTCGGTTTTACATTAGTTTGAATTCAGAATTGTTAACCCTGATATACATTGTTGTCCCATTCCGCTTTGGTCCAGTGGTTGGTCATTATGGTATTAGAGTTTGATTCTCCTTCATGTCAGTTATTTATTTAATTATTTCAGTTATTGTCTTGCTTCTTTTGGTTATTGTGTTCTCTCCATATGCATGGTCCGGGCTGCATGTGAGGAGGGGGCAATGTTAAGCATGTTACACATAGACCGATCTTAATGCATATAGACCATTGAATGCAGTCCAATGACATCAGACCCCATATAGACCACTGCATGTGGTTCATTGTATCTGTGTTTTCTACAATTTTGATTGAACATTTGACTTGATTTTTGTGCTTTTGTCTACTAGAGTGGAAGTTTTTTTTGGTGACGTTTGGTGTGGAAGGCAGTTCGGTTTTACATTAGTTTGAATTCAGAATTGTTAACCCTGATATACATTGTTGTCCCATTCCGCTTTGGTCCAGTGGTTGGTCATTATGGTATTAGAGTTTGATTCTCCTTCATGTCAGTTATTTATTTAATTATTTCAGTTATTGTCTTGCTTCTTTTGGTTATTGTGTTCTCTCCATATGCATGGTCCGGGCTGCATGTGAGGAGGGGGCAATGTTAAGCATGTTACACATAGACCGATCTTAATGCATATAGACCATTGAATGCAGTCCAATGACATCAGACCCCATATAGACCACTGCATGTGGTTCATTGATGTCAGGGCCAGCAATCTGAAATCGAAGTCATATTTCCCCTTTTGAAGCTAGAACAGAGTGCTAAAGTTTATTCCTGTCATAAGCTCCATCCTTTAGTTCCAACTTTGAATTGCTTGATCCATTCTATTATGAAAACTTGAGAATATCTTCTCCCTTGCAAGGACATGCTTAATGGGAATGATTTTCATCAAGAAACAAGAGCTTACATATATTTAATCAATCTCTCTCTAGGTTTCTCACACTATGGAAATACTAGTGCCAATGATTCAGCACTTGCGTGGATGTCTATCAAACCATGGTGTAAATTTTGACAACGTGACTTTATTGATGCTAAATAGTTCCAAGCTTGATGAGTCATGTGCTAGGTTCTTTATGTGGAGCTAATTATATAAGACAATGTCAAATTAATAATAGTGTTGATGGAATATGGATTGAAAGGAAGATTTAGATGAAAGCGAATCCAGTACTAGCAGGTTAATTGCTTTTTATCTATATATGTAGAAGTTAACTTGAATGGTGGAGTAAAGTCCATCTCTCCCATATATATGTTATTACTATTTTTGGATGACATATTATAGCTGAGGTCAAGTTTAATTAGTTATATTCTTTTAATAAGAGTTTGCTTAATTATGCTAATATATATCTACCTAAGCCTCATATGGTACCTTCTCCTTCCCCTATCGTGCATGCATAGTTGTTATCTTACCTATAAATTATTGTTGACTAATCATAAAATTATAAAACTAAATAAAGTATGAAACCTTCTATAATTGATAAGTACACTCATGTTTTTATATAAGGATACATTGCTAACTAACCACTAGATCTAGATGATGCAAGAAGCATTTTATTTTATATATACACTTCTATTTTTAAAAGGATTCTATGGTTAACTAGTTATTGGACTCTAAATTCTGAAGCTCTTTAGCGATAGAGGAAATTACTTTTGGGCATCCATTAATATCCATAAATGCTCAAATGTCAGGGGCAGCCCGCACCCCCCCCCCCCTTCTTCAATTTGAACTAGGTTTGCTCCATTCATTTCAAGCCATCATCTCCAGTTCCAATAATATCTGATACCTGAATAACCTATACACTCACTGTTATCACTGCCATACTCTGCCACAATGTACCATCATATTTCTTTCATTCGACGATGGCATAACCTGACCCTTACCCATCACATGATCCTGACATTTAGAACAGACACAGACCTACCTCTCTCCCAATCACCTTGCACATCCTCTGACTCAGCCATTTGATAAAAGAGCCCCACAAATTTCTTCCACCATCACCTCAACCAGCTCCACTAAATCCACCTCTTCATCCACCACTAACTCATCCTCTGCTTCTCCCTTGAGCATCAAGGCCTTCCCTTCATCTCCTACAAGTGCTCCACCTGGTTCCGATGAGGTGGCACAAGGCTTGCATGGTTGCCTTCTTCTGATTAATGTGAGTTGCCCATGTTTGAAGATGAGTATTCTCTATTTGTTTGCTTCCTAAAGCCAACTACAAAGGAGTTACCTATAGGGTGTTTGATGCATTACAATGACTTGCACAGCTTGATGTACAGCTATGAATATCTGATCAATGTGCTTTGCAAATTGGGAGGTTGAGATGATAGTTGGGTTGTTTTGGAAATAATAAACCTCTGGGATTATACTTATTGTTGTTAACCATGAAGTCTTGATCTATGAGCTGTGTGAAAAAGATGATATCTTAGGTTGAAGGAAAAGACAATCATTACAAATATAGTACTTAGCTCTATGATTATTTTTGTGAAATGGGAAAAACCTCACCACTCCACGTATGAGGTGATGGGATTCATAGTTTTCATCAAATCAAATGGCAGAAACCTAATCAGATTTGCCTAAAGCTATCACCATTGCATCAGACCAAACTGGACTAACATCTGCCCTAACTACAGATGCATAAGAGGTAGTTCACTGAAGAAACCAGTTACAAGAAACCAACAAGACCATTAATATGTTATATTTTCAAACAAAAACAGTATTATATGCAGAAAATTCTATAAATATTGAAGATGTATGGATATCACCAGATCTCTCATGTGCATGGCAAAGTTATCTCAGGAAGTATAAAAACCCTGGTTTCACAGATAAAACTAATTAAGCTATTCAGGCTAGATTTTTACTAGTTATAAATGATCTAGTTTTGCCTATGTCTCGCAACTATTAAGATTTGTTCATCCGAGAGTCTATACAAACAAACAAATAGTTTTGCAATGCAAGGGAAAACCAATTTTATTAGTGAAGGTTTCAGTAATGGATATGAAGCATATGTGATGAACAATGTGCACAGGAATTCTAGGTAATATTGTAATAATTTGTTAATGATTCAGACCATCAATGCTGTGACATCCAAATT
The DNA here is from genome assembly GCA_900491605.1 of Calamus simplicifolius. Lineage (NCBI taxonomy): Eukaryota > Viridiplantae > Streptophyta > Magnoliopsida > Arecales > Arecaceae > Calamus > Calamus simplicifolius. The sequence goes on along the minus strand of UESW01003020.1, from coordinate 17,113 downwards.
TGACACCTATATATGCACCAAATCTGATTCTTATATCAAACTTTTCATGCATCATTGAAAACAAGTTGATTAATCAAACTTTTCATCTTGATACAGCTGTAAGCTATACAAATTTGCAAATAAATAGAGCTATTCAAAATATAAATCATGCACATTTAATTAGAAATTAAAGCAATACATTGTGTTGTCTTGAAAGTCAAAGCTTCCAATGTAATGGACGTGTCCACATTAGTTCCAACATGTGGATGACTTGACAGATGATCATCTAATATCTACTTTATTACTGGACCAGCCAGCTGAAATTTTTGGATGTTGTAGGTGGAACACAGAAGTATGAATAATGATAATGCTAATAATAATAATAATATATTTGTCCATCCTTCCACTTTTCTCCTCTTTTGCTTCAGGCAAGAAGGAGATTGGAAGCTCAAGATAATTAACTAAATGATGTTTCATTTCAATATGGTGACTTAGCTTTGGGGGAGCTTCTAAAATGCTTAGCATGAAGCTAAACACAATAGGCTAGAATCGAAGGCATGCTTCCTTTTTTGAAGATCTACCTAACATTTTATTGTTGCTCTGCAGATATATTATATGATTCATGGTCACCAGCAATGACTGTGAGTTCTGTCTGTATTAATATCTTAAAAACATCCAATAGCAATGACTGTGAGTTATGTCAAATTTGTTAATGAGCTGGCCTGATATCTTAAAAACATCCAATAGCAACAACAGTATAGCAAGCATACTAGCAATCATTGAAAAGCTTATACAGCTATACATATGCCATTATACTCCATTTCTTAAAAATCGCAACATAAGCTACATTAATGATGCCATAAATGCTTGTTGTTTCTGAGCATTGGACAGAATAGAGCGAGCTTGATTGTTAGATTGCAACATAAGCTACATTAATGTGTACATCTGAATATATTTCCTTAGTTATTGTTTTGAAGGATTTTTCATAAAAAATGTTAAATCTTAGTATCTGTGATTATATTTTCTCCTTCATGTTGAAAAATTTTTATATTAAATCCTACTATCTGGGATTATATTTTCTTAGTTACGGTTTTGAAGGATTTTTTGTGTTAAATACAGTGGTTATATTTTCTTCATGCTAAATACTTCATGAGAATTTTTCAAGTTAAATCTTAATATCTGTTATTATATTTTCTTAATACAAATTAAAAGGAATTGTTAGGTGCCCAACAAAACGTTATATGTTATTTTATGTTCTTGTTATTATTTGTTCTCAGTACAAATTAAAAGGGATTTTTAGGTGCCCAACAAAATGTTATATGTTATTATATGTTCTTGTTATTATTTGTTCTTAGTACAATTAAAAGGGATTTTTAGGTGCCCAACAAAATGCTACAAGAAACGCTAGAGAACTATGGGATGTTGTATTTCCAAATTTAAACATTGTCCCTGCTTAACTACAAGTGAAAAGAATTATGCTGTTTTCTAACACCCTTGGATCTTGTTAATTTGAATTTCTTTTTGGTTACATCATGATTTTATATTTTGCTTTTGTCTGATGATTCATTTGAGACAAATTTATTTTTTTTCAATCTTCAAGCAATGTATGCTTATCTGTTGGTGTTTCTATATGCCTGCTACTAAATGTTGAACACTAATGATGATAAAATACGTGCAGGATATTGAATAAAAGTTGGTTGTTTATCGATCATTTATCCTAAAATGGATAAAAGTTGGATAAATAAACCAAGAAATACTAAAGAATATTTAGATGGAGTTCGTGATTTCATTAAATTTGGTATGGATAAAAGTAGTTTGAATGGAAAGATCTCATGTCCGTGTCGGCGATGTGTTAACAGTTCTTATCTAGATCCACAAATCATTGAAGAACATTTGATATGGAATGGTTTTGCTAGAGGTTATACTCGGTGGGTTTTTCATGGAGAATGTATGTTGCCAATATTAAGTAATCAACCCTCCTCGTCTGATATTGGATCTGGTAATATGAAAGATAACCTTGCAGGAGATGATATGACAGGTTTGATCACAGATGCTTTTCGACATGGTGTTCAAAACTTTAGAGGTTCATCTAATATACATGAAACGGGTGGAATATGTGATGGTTCTACATTTATGGAACAAACATTTGTTGAGGAGCAGATGCAATCATCAACTACTGAGTCAGCTTGGTATCATAATTTGATTAAAGACGCAGATGAACAATTATATCCGGGTTGTTTGAAATTTTCTAAGATCTCTTTTCTTATACATTTATTTCATATAAAATATATGAATGGATGGTCCGGAAAGAGTTTTACCATGCTCCTCAAATTACTAAAGGATGCATTTCCAGAAGGCTCCGGTTTACCATCCTCTTATTATGAAGCAAAGAAAGTTGTTAACAAATTGGATCTTGGATATCAAAAGATCCATAGTTGTCCGAAAGACTGTATGTTATATCATGGTGAAAATGCTGATCGAGAGTCATGTAATGTTTGTGGATCTTCACGATGGACAACTCATGAAGAGGATGAGGATGATGTAACGAACAAAACAAAAAAACCGGTGAAGGTATTGCGTTACTTTCCTCTAATTCCTCGATTGAAAAGGCTATATTCATCCTCGAAAACAGCTTCATTAATGAGATGGCATGATGAAGGGCGTACGAAGGATGGAATGTTGAGACATCCAGCAGATAGTCTAGCATGGAAAGCATTTGATACTAGGCATTCTGATTTTGCCTCTGATATTCGTAATGTTCGGTTGGGTTTAGCTTCAGATGGCTTCAATCCTTTTCGGACTCTAAATTCTACATATAGCACTTGGCCAGTTGTTCTAATACCATACAATTTGCCACCATGGTTGTGCATGAAACAATCCTCGCTTATCTTGTCAATGGTTATTCCAGGTGATAAGGGTCCAGGAAATGATATTGATATTTTTCTACAACCTTTAATAGAGGAATTGAAACAGTTATGGGAAGGTGTCGATGCAATTGATGCTTCAAATGGTGAAACATTTAAATTACGGGCAGCTTTGTTGTGGACTATTAGTGATTTTCCAGCATATGCCAATTTATCTGGCTGGAGTACAAAGGGAAGGGTTGCATGTCCTTGTTGTGCAGATTCGACACATTCAATTTGGTTAAAACATGGAGGAAAATTTTGTTATATGGGTCATCGTCGATGGTTAGAACCAAATCATCCGTTTCGTTTTCAGAAAGATTTATTTGATGGTACCATAGAATTGGGATGTGCACCAATTCCACCTTCTGGAACTAATGTTCGTATACAAATGGATTCCATTAATTACATATATGGTAAATTCTCAAAGTCTTCTACAAAAAGAGGAAGGAATGATCAAGAAGGATTGTCAGAAGAAGTGACTATTAGTAATATGGATGCACAAGTATTTGAAGATTCAGATAATTTTTTTGAAAAAGAAAATGAGGAAGATGTACAGATAACATGTACAAATCAGCCTAGCAAGCATTTATGGAAGAAAAGGAGTATCTTCTTTGACTTACCTTATTGGGAACATAATCTTATTCGGCATAATCTTGATGTCATGCACATAGAGAAGAATGTTTGTGATAATCTACTTGGAACATTGTTGAATGTTGATGGAAAGACCAAAGATAACATGAAGGCACGATTGGATTTAAAAGAATTGGGTATCCGATCGGAGCTTCATCCTATTATGCTTGCTAATGATAGAACTTATTTGCCTCCTGCATCTTATACAATGTCTCCTCAAGAAAAAAATTATTTTCTTGCAGTATTAAAAAATATTAAAGTACCTGATGGATATGCATCAAACATTTCAAGGTGTGTGCATCTTAAAGATATGAAAATATCTAATCTCAAAAGTCATGATGGTCACATATTGATGCAAGATATCTTACCAATAGCGGCAAGATCATCAGTGCCTAAACAAGTTCTTGCAGTTATAATTCGGCTATCATCATTCTTTAAGGCATTATGTTCAAAAGTTATTGATCCTGGAGAGCTTGATCAGTTGGAGTCTGATGTTACTATTACACTTTGTCAGATGGAAAAGATTTTTCCTCCTGGATTTTTTACTATTATGATACATTTACTTATTCACTTAGCTTCGGAAGTTAAGCTTGGTGGACCGGTACATTATAGATGGATGTATCCTATTGAGAGGTACGACATATAGGCTGATGTATCCTACTGATCGATCCACTATAATTTTTAATAAAAGTAGCATCATAATTATGCTATATTTAAAAATTAATTTATGTTGTAGGTACCTTGTGCGATTGAAAGATTATGTACGAAACAGAGCCTATCCAGAGGGTTCGATTGCAGAAGGATATATTGCTGAAGAGTGTTTGACATTTTGTTCAAGATATCTTCAAGATGTAGAGACAACATTTAATAGACCTCAACGGTATAGTGATTTCGTACATAATGCAGAATTGTATAAGTTTTCAACTGCAGGTAGAGTCTTGGGAAAAACTGAAACTATTGTATTGGATCCTAAATCAATGGCACAAGCACATCGTTATGTGTTACTCCATAGTGAAATAATATCTGACTATCGTAGGTCAGTATGATCTATTGCATTTCACGTTTAAATATCATATCTTATTTTTTGTTCTAAATGAATAAAGTAAATTTTATGCAGCGAATTTTTAATGTCTCAACGACAAGCTAATCATGGCACTCGACCTAATCCAAGGATTGAACAGCGATGGTTAGTCGAGTTATTTCCTGAATGGCTTTCAAAACAGGTTTGATATATACTTAGAGAATATATGTATAGAGTTAGTATCAAATAACCTGTTAACATTCCTTTTTATTTTCTAGGTATCAATGATGATGGAGAGAAATTTTTCAGCTGAATTAATAGCCTTGGCTCGAGGACCTAACAAAGTTGTCAATAGATATAATGGTTTCATAATCAATGGTTTTAAATTCCATACTAAAGATCGTGAGAAATTTAGAAGAACACAAAATAGCGGTGTTATGGTGGAAGCAGATGGAAAAACTTATTATGGTGCACTAAAAGATATTTATGAGTTAGATTACTACGGAATCTTTAAAGTCATATTATTTAGATGTGACTGGGTAGATATAAACTCATCAAGGGGTTTAAAGAAGGATACAAATGGATTTACACTTGTAAATTTTACAAGGTTGATACATACTGGTGCCTTATTGAAGGATGATCCATTCATTTTTTCTTCTCAAGCTCGTCAAGTATTTTTTGTACAAGATGCAAAAGATAAAGATTGGGCTACTGTTATTAAAACAAAACCGAGGGACTTATATGATATGGGAAAGCAGTTGGAAGATGATGAAGATGATGACACTTATACGCATTCAATGCCATTCAATTTTGTACCGGTTGATGACATACATGCGACAGTATCCTTGGTTAGGACAGAATTTGAAGGAAATGATAATGCTTGATTCTTATTGTTGGTATTAAATTTTGTACTATAATGGACTTTCTTAGAAATTTTGTGATGCACCTCGGCCGTACTCTCAATATCCAGATTTCTTCTGGCTTATAAAAACTCTTTTGTATACATTCTAGAATTAAACTTTGTTTGTTGAATGGACTTAGATTCTTCTGTCATTCCATTTCTTCCATTAGGTGTTGATTTTAAGGTAAATATTGTTGACATTGGGGAGAAACGATTGAAGCTTGCAATCTGGGATACAGGTACAGGTACGTATTTTCTCATTTTTGTTTGAGACCTTAAATGTTGAAATTGGCAAGTATCCCATTTCAACATTTAATACAGGTACGCATTTTCTCTGTCCATAAAATTCTTGTTTTGTTTCCCACAAGCCTTGTTTTGTATCTAATGAGTTTGTTTCCCACAAACCTATGGCCTAACCCAAAATTAGTGGCTGATTTTCTTGATTGAAGAACGTCCTGTCATTCAAGCAGTGGCTGATTTTCTTGATTGAGGTGTATAGGTCATTGGCGTCTAATAACTTTGTTCTAATATTCTTAGCCACATTGCTTGTTTTCAAAGCCTATTTTAAGTTGTATTGCAAAGAGCCCAGGGAAAGATAGTCTGCCACCTAATATTTTCAAGATATGGTCATATTAGAGAAGAAAGAAAGTTTCAATTAGTAAGAGGAAGACTTGAGACAAATTTATCAACGTATACATATAGCACGTATGGAAGGAGAGAAGCTTTAAAAAAAAAATTACAATAGAATATCTGATTTTAAGTAAATTTTGGTGGGGGACAATTTCTCTCACACACTATTCTCAAAAAAGAAAAGAAAAAAAAAATCTTAGCCATATTATACATGTTTTATACTCTCAAAATGCTTTTCTTCATTCAATCATATGGAAAGCAATTGTCCATGGATGAGATTATCATAACAAACTCATCAGAGAGGAACTGTGGATTAAGTTAATAGTTGGATGGCATGAACGAATCCACCACCAAAATAGCTCTTGTCCTAGCTTGCTGGAATGCTTTGGATCTGACCCACATAATCTGTGAATGAATTCTGACACCAAATAATTCCCAATTAGTTTGATTAATAGAGTAAAATGAGGAGAATCATTTGGTCAATGGGCTATTGAAAACTTTTTATCAGTTGTCAAGTTACTAAGCTCACTGATCAAGCGGAAATGCCCCCAGCTCACAAGCAGTGAAGACGCTTGGCTACTCTAGGTTACTCCATTCACACATTCCAGACACCAGCACATACATATAAATTTGCACTCTTTAATCTTCATCTTTCTCCTTTTTCTTACTTAGCTTTCAATAAAAAAAAAACTCACTCTTACCCCTTTGTTTAATATATATATATATTTAATATTTATTTTCACTAACTCTTACTCTAATGTAAATGATAGGTGACATTATGCCGCGCTCACAGACAGAGGGTCGCACTTCTGCTTCATCACAGCAGGTTCATGCTGGTTCTTCAGCAGGTCCATCATCTTCTGGGCATCATGATCCTATTGTTGGTGTAGGAGGTCCATCTTCTGAGCATCATGATCCTATTGTCGGTGTAGGAGATGATGAGCTACACATTCAGGGTAATTTATTTTTTTATTTAGTTTGATAAAATATCTTTACACTTTTTACTATAGTTTACACATGCATATCTATTTTTATGCAGACGAATCTGGGAGGGTTACACGCAGACGCGGATCCATGTTAGTTCGGGATATATGGCAGATGCGTGAGGGTGAGCAGATAGTGGTTGAGTGCAATCAGCTGGGGCAACCAATTAAAAAAGCCGCTAGCTTATTGAGTTCCTTTTTAGGGTCAGTTGCACGGAGGCATCAGCTATGTCCATTAAGTTATGCAAAATGGAATGACATGCTTCCAACGTATAAAGTTGAGATTATACGAGTTGTGCAGGTAAAAATTTGAATCTAAACATTTCTTATTTTGTATACTTGTTATATTATGCTTTGTTTTATATTTTTTTAATTTACAAACAGCTTATTTTATTTTAATTAAGTCAATTATTAGACTTAACAATTAAATTGTTTTGCAGTCTAAGTTTGTACTACCTCCATCCACTCATGATTTTGTATTGAAGTCTCTAAACCGAAAATGGAAAGAATATAAGGCATATTTGAAGATGAAGTACAAGTTGCCGGGTATGACCGAGGAGCAAGTAGTTGGTACTTGTCCTCCTGATGTACCCCCTCATCAGTGGATGGAGTTGGTTCATTACTGGTTCTCCGAGAGGGGACAGGTATGTTGTTATTTAATAATTTAAGATACTTTAAAATTTTTTTTTTCAAAATATAATAAGTATATTTATTTAATTTTGCAGACATATTCTAATATTGGTAAAGCTGCACGAGCATCTCTGTCTGTTCCCCATACATCGGGATCCAAGAGTTATGCGCGAGTCAGACAAGAGTTCGTATGTTCCTTAAACTAAAAATTTATATTTTTTATATCAAATCATTTACTTGTTCCAGAAACTATAAAATTCAGAAACTATAAAATTCAGGATTCATGATAGTTAACACATTACTCAGCATATTCATTCTATGTATATAGCTTTAGATTGACATTAACGGTACAGCATCTCAATTGAGAGTTGATAACTGCTTATTGAGAATGACTTGATAGACTTGAAAGCTCAAGTTTCTTTTACCTATTTATGTTGGCAGCTTTACAAACATCCTCCTTGCCCAAAAAAGTGTCAAGTCTCGTAGGATGATGGTTAAGGAATAAAAGGTTTAAATTCATTTCGAAGTTGATTTAGGATTGCCAGGGCCAGTTTATCACTTCCAGTGGCATTAAGATAAGACATCTTAAAAGAAGAAAGACATGAAAACAAGCGTATTTAATTGAATTAATAAACAGCATTTTTTATTTTGACTTGCTACACACCTTCGTCATCATAAAGTACTTGATTAATGATGATATTGTGAGCATCAATCTCAAACTTTGTCAATTCTTGTACCAATCTCTCTGTTTCATAGAGAGAAAGGAACTCTGGAATGCAAACACAGACAAAGGTTGTCAAGTCCTGCCAAAAAAAATTAGTACCAAGTCAAGAGAATGAGCGTACTTTTGACATAGCCTAAACATGGACCATGCATTTCCAGATACAAATTTAATAATATAGAACACAACCAGAAACTTGGATTCACGAATGAGGATATTGTTATAACTACATATGAGCACGATCAATTTCAGGAATTAACACATTGGAAATCAGCATAATGACAAAAGTTATAGTTAACTACAGCCTACAAGTTTGCTTGAATCACACTTTTCAAGTGAACCAGGTTTGCTGGGGTAAGGCTGAAATAATTCTTTGATACTGGAACTTATTCCACATTTTATGCATCTTTAACAGGCAAGGTATACAAGAATCCAAAAGGAAGAAGTGATGGGAAAAGCTGCAAAACAACAAGAAATCTTTCCTTAATGTCCATTTCATAAAGAGCTTATGAAATTTAGATGAGTTGAGTTGAGTTGAGTACAAGGTAGATGTATTAAGTGATGCTACCGGCACAGAGTAAATTTCTAATACATCATGAATGGTGGTTCTTTTTCTTCATAAAAAGACTTGTAGGTGATGGGCTAGACCAAAAGGTGTTGCTTTCTCCCAAAGCCACTCACCCCCAAAATTTGGTGAAGGTGGGATTCAACCGAAAGTTATTTAGTAGTTAGTCCAACTGCCAAAAACTTTACAAGCTTAGTAAGCTGGCAGTTTCAGTGATTTACATTTCTTTAATAATATTAAAGAGAATATGTGCACCATATGTTGATCTGTTCAACTACGTGTGTCAAAAGATGGTCAAAAAGCAAACACAAGAAAAATAAAATTAGCAAATCCGATTATGGAGAAAACAAAAGATGATATTAAATTATTAGTTGGGATTTTTGCATGTAAATAGGACCAAAACAATTGCATATGCCACACAAATACTAAGAAGTTAGAGCACAATATGTTAAATAAACTATCTTACATGTTCTGCCATACATATTTTGTGAAATTTCCATGAGACATGGATTTCATGTTTAACAATCTGTTTAAGTCACAATTAACATCGTATGCCATATCTTCTAAATCTGTTTTCTCTTTGAATAGATGCTTCACATAAGCTCTAGAAGCCTAAACATGTTTTTCTCCCCAAATTTGTTTGCCTTCCGAATAATGCCTTGCTAATTGCAAAGGTGATTGCAGCATTTAGGATAATTTTAAACTTTGGTATTGGGGATAACTTTCCTATCTTGAATATGTTGTTTAAATGTCTCTTAAACTACCAAATCCACTGATTATAGGCTGCATTATGACAGTATGCTCTTATTTAATTTTGAGATGTATCGCTCCACAATTTCAAGGGTGATTATTCCCACATTCATCATCACTCCACCCAGTCGATCATGGGCACCACATTTGTTGGGTGAATCTCTAAAGAGGCTAAGAGATGCTCGTTGCCATCTTGGGATGTCCTTAATCATATATTGAGTATCATATGCCCTATGCCAGTTAGAGGACAACATAGTATGATTTGTCTTCATCTTGTGAAGACATGTGCCCTGGCTTTTCTCTAAAACAAGGAATTTGTAACTATCCATATATTGAGAAAGTGCTGTCTTCTTTTTACTTGAGGTCCTCATGAAGTCCATGACTATGCCTTTTCTGCTTTAAGATCCCTGCAGAATTTCTTGAGATTTTCAAGTTCTATGGTTAGTGCACTATTTTCACTGTTCAGTTCAGCCACCTTCCTTGCCAGCTCCTCACATTCTTGCTGGTAACACATAAGAGAGCAAGACAATTAGGCCCCAGCAACTCCAGCTTATGAATGATAGGAAAACACATGAGAGTTAAAAATGAAAATGGCACTTCAAGAGGGGAAAAGTGGCATCAAAACTTGTCTTCATAACAAGCACTTCATGATACAAGCACCAACATTTTACACTTAACTAAGCAGCTCATATAAATGAAACTGATGAAAAGAATGGGAAAGACAGGATTAATTTTGATGTAATTTTCAGTTTAGTCTCTGTCTTCTCCAATCTTTAGCAATGTTTCACATGTTTTTACATTGACATGAACAATGTGTGTATGTAGGTATAAATGCATGAACGGACAACTTAGTTTTATCAATATAAAATTTAGTTTTAAAAAAATGTAATATTTCTTGTAGATGGATGAGCATGGACGGAAACCTGGTGAGGTGGAGTTTTACCGAATGACTCATATTCACCGTGATGGCACTTTTGTCCGAGATGAGTCAAGGGACTTATATGTAATTATTTATTACAATTTATTTCATGCAACGATTTTAATTTGATTTTATTATTCAATAAGATCTAACTAATTTTTTTAAATTAATACAGGAAAGAGCTACAGCTCTTATTGCTGAGCGTGTTGATGACTCTATACAGAGTAGTCGTATTGAGGCCGACGTATTTACGGAGTTGATGGGGCCGGAGCGCTATGGTCGAGTGAGGGGTTATGGAGTTGGAGTCACCCCCACTCAGTTATCTGAGATGAATAGAAATGAACGTGTTGCTGCAGATTCTGCAAATGTTCGCAGACTTGAGCATGAGATGGAGGAGATGCGACAGAAGAGTGCCAATGATAGAGCAGAGATGGAGGACATGCGACAGAGGAGTGCCGCCGATAGAGCAGCGATGGATTCTATGAGAGAGCACATTGAGCGGCTTACATCTATCGTACACATGTTTGTTCCACATCAGGTATATATATATATTATTATTAAATATATATTCTTATATTATATCAATTATTTATCTAATATATTGCAATTGATAGTTAAGCAAATTAATTTTTTTTAATTATTCTTATAGGCTCCTGGAGCATCAGATCGGAGCGGACAGGGTGACGATCTTCCTCCTACAGATCATTGACCTCACCTACTTTTATTTTAGATCTTCCCTTTTATGTATTTTTAAATTTTGTTAAACTTTAACTTGTAACTCTCTTAGTTGATGCAATGAAATATATGCAATGTGATTTTAAGAATGTATGAAATGTAATTTGGAATTAATGTAAGCAATGTGATTATTAATTGCATTAATTTTGGTTTAATATACAGGTTTAATTTAAATGTTTGTAAATTTAGTTTAACAAATTTACTTCTAAATTTAGTTTAACAAATTTAAAATTTAGTTTAATATACATTAACTTCTCAGTTAAATTTAGGGAACTTTCTGTGATTTATGTTGCTGAAACAAAAAATAATGCAAGAATTGAGATCTTGTGAATTCTAATTCCCCTGCACATTGAAATGTAATAATTATTTGTTTTGGTCGATTGGTTTGTACACAGTTTTTGTGGAAAGCTTGAAACTATTCTGTTTTTTGTTAGAAAGGGAAATTTCCTATATTTGTTACGTCCAAACTCCAAAGGTTCTGTTCTGATATTCTTCCTTCCGAGTACTGGTTTCCTACTTCCTGGTCCTCAGGTTTGTTGTTAATTTCATATTGTGATTGAATTCTTTATGATTTCTGACATGGAAATTGACGAACTTGGCTAGTAGGTTTTTTCAAGTTGAATTATGGGATGGGTAGGTGTCGGATGAACATTCAGACTGCACCAAACCTGGTCATGGAATAAGGTAAGGTCACTCAAAAAGCCTCTTAATTACTCGTCGGATGGTAATAATATATAATTATCATAGTAATTAGACTAATTATCCTGCTGCTCATTCCATTACTAACTAGTATTGGAAGCTTGGGCAAATCGAAAACGCATGATGAAGTTCACAGTGTTCACGTGGATGGAGCCCGGATTACCAACACTAAAAATGGCCTAAGGATCAAGACATGGCAGGTAACAATGCTGGTGGTCCTGGCCCTCCTCCTGGACTTTTTTTGCATATATATATATATATATATATATATATATACATATTACCAATCATTTCTCATTCAGCTTCTTTTTCTTATTCTATATGATCGATCTGCAACTATGTGTCAGGGAGGTAGTGGGTATGCCCGCAAAATAGTTTTCCGGAATATTCTGATGAAGAACGTCTCAAACCCAATAATCATCGACCAGTACTACTGTGATTCATCCGAGCCATGTAAAAACCAGGTATGGTACTTATTAATTTACACTCTTAATTTATCTGGAAAGCTCATCATCATCTTAATTAGTTAGCTCCACAAAGAGAGACAGAGAGAGAGAGAGAGATTTTTACCTTTCGTTGGTCATGATGCAATTGCAGACTTCAGCTGTGAGGGTGGATGAGATTTCTTTCATTGACGTCAGGGGAACTTCAGCAACAGAGCACGCAATTAAGTTTGCTTGCAGCGACACATTTCCATGTGAGAAAATATTACTGGAGGACATATGGTTGTCCCTGGAGGCTGGTGGTGGGAACGCTACCGCTTATTGTTGGAAGGCGTCAGGTCTCAGCTCTGGTTTGGTGTATCCACCTTCTTGTCTCTCAAGCTCCGACCTCCTCCTAGGACCAGCGCATGAACAACCATGTGATTATCAGACAAAAGCGTCAGGTTGACACTGACTGCTCCAAGAAGCCATGGCAAAGATAAAAAAATCACGGGGTAGCGAAAGCTTTTGACTCGTAATATTTTTATCTCTCTTTTATGGGTGGTTCTTATCATCTGTCTGGTCCTCTCAAGCATATGACAATTTGCTGTCAGTTCCTAATATTTGTTCTTTTAAGAATACTGATTGATTACCTTTGATACCAAATGGCTGGAGTATGATGCCAAGAAAACATGTGGAAATAGATGATGCTTTTGGGGCGATCAGATTTAAGACCAGGTCACTTTTACTGTCAATTTTTGTTGTACTATTGCCCGGCAAGTGGAAGATTCATACAAGCAACGCTTGTTGTCATATTAATATGCCTTTTAATAGCGTAATTGCATTAATTTTGGTTTAATATACAGGTTTAATGTTTGTAAATTTACTTTTTTAAAAAAAATTGACCGTAATATGCCGACGCTTTTAATAGCGTCGGTAGGTTATTTAAAACCCGACGCTTTTGAAAGCGTCGAGTTGTTTAAAAAGCCGACGCTTCAAAAAGCGTCGGCATATTTATATGCCGACGCTTTAAAAAGCGTCGGCAGGTTTATATGCCGACGCATCAAAAAGCGTCGGCAGATTTATATGCCGACGCTTTTTAAAGCGTCGGCATTTTTATTTTTACCGACGCTTTCCCAAAGCGTCGGCAAATTTCGTAACCACCCCCATTCTACCAACGCTTTATAAAGCGTCGAAAAACCGTATCCCGACGCTAAAAAAGCGTCGGGAAATAATTTAAAAGCGTCGTTAAAGTTTAAATTTACTGTAGTGAAAGTTGTCTCATCATATTCTAAGGTAAAACAATGGTTTTAAGCTTATTTTCATGCCAACAAATAAAGATAAGCTTCTACTTTATAGATTTGTCAACAATATAATCACCGGTATACTTATTTTATTGTCATGGCCATAAAACAACTGCAGGATCATTGATATCCAAGAGTGAAAATCTCACCACTTGAGAGAAGCCTAGTTATTAGATGACCTATATATATATATATATATATATATATATATATATATATAATATTAAAAGCCATGCATGCAGCATATCTATCCCATCTAGAAGAAGCCATGGCCGAAAGTGAAGCCGCCCCGCGGCACGACTCCGCCGCCGGCCCTCTGCCGGCGCCATGGTGGGGGTTGTTGCCGGTGATGAAGCGGTCCAAGACGACGTCGACGGAGGGGTGGCCAAAGGAGAAGACCTTCCCGGCAGGGGAGAAGACGACCACGCCAATCTCGGCGCCGCAGAGGATGGAGATCTCGCTGGCCTTCTTGAAGAGGCCGGCGCGGCGCTTGGAGAAGCACACCTGGCGGGCCTCCTCGTTCTGGATCCGCTTGATCTCGATCTTCTGGCGGCCCATGCTCGGCTTCCTCCTCACCATTGATGCGATCGAGCAACAACATCTCTACTGCATGCTTGTACCTTCTGCAACGATATATATATATACATTCATGGAAGCAGATCGAGAAAGGGCTTGGTTGTCTGATAAGTCGGTCCTCTCGTCCACTCCCGGAAACTTCGTCCCGTTTTCTAAAACTTTTCCGTGTAACTCGCGTGCGTATTTTTTTTTCCTATTTCGTTATTATTACTTGCTTAAGCTATCCTAATTGCCCTAAAAACGCATACTTTATTTTATATCAAAACGGTTCGATAATATTAATTATTGCTATTAAATAGCTGCTATATATATATAAAGGATGTCCGAATTCCTCGATGGTTAATTTTTTTGGTTAATGGTAGGGTTTAGATCTATTCTTACTAATTAATCGATCGGACTCCTTTTTTTCAAGTTGCAATTTTGAGTTTTTTTTTTATTTTTGTAGAGAGAAGAGAAGAAGAGGGAAGAAAGAGAGAGAAGTCTAAATATGAGAACCTAAGGAATCTTAGATCTAGAGACAATAGAGAATGGTGTCTTAATTAGGTTAAAGTTTTTGTTAGAAAAAAAAAAAAGTTGTCAAGCACTAGACTCTCTACCCTAGGTTTACCCTATATCTAGACAACTCTTAACTGCCAAGGTTGCCTTTGAATCTTCGAAGTTAGATACTAACTAGCAACCGGCTAGGTAAGGGTAAGGTCAGTGGTGGTCCCTCATTTTTTTTCTCAGACACCGAATTAATTGGTCAGGTCAGATAATGGAACCAATTAAAGAACCATTCCCTTCAGGGCTGCATCATCCTTAAACCCTTTTCCTAAATACCAATGAACTAGTTAATACTGAGCTCGAAAGTCCTTAGGAGCCACTGTCTAGTTAATTTTAAATTAACAGCTTAGGGTTATACAGCATGTAGGGTGGTAATTTGTGGGCCAAGAAAAGGTGATGAAATTCTCACTTTATCTTATTTAGGAGTTGCACCCTAAAAGTATTTTATGAAAATACAATGTAAGTCAAACAAGATGTCTAAATAAGTTAAGAAGTTTTTAAAGTTTATTATTTATTTTTTAAAAGTAATTATATTTTATGAAAAATATCTTAAGGTTTTCTTTTAGGGTCTTTAAGGTAAGTTCATTAAAAGAAAAAATTAATTAGTTTAAAAGTAGATTTGTGACAAAAAGAAAAGTAATTTTTTTATGTTAAAAATAAAATAAAAATATAATAATTAAGGTAATTAAAAAATAATAAGCTAAAGAGAGCAATAACTATTCAAAAAATAATAATTTTTTTCTTTTTTTATATAGAAGCATGAATAATAATGAAAAATATGAAAAAAAGATCAAAAATAAGAATAAACTAAAAGAAAATTCATGGTAAATTTTTTCTTTTTTATTATTTTTTATGAACTAATCGTGCCTAGATCCTTGGCAACGGTGCCAAAATTTGATCACTGTCATTGGCGATCAAAAATAAAACCTACTCACTACTATAGCTAGTGATGAATCGGGATCTTATCCTCAGAAACCAAGGGCAATTATTTCATGAAAAAGAAAAAAAAATGTCTATAGAGGATTAATTTAAGAGTAGTGATTATTAAAAGATAATAGTTAATTAATTAATGAAATCAAGACAGTAGGAGAAGCAACTTAGGAATCTGAATCCACCATGCAAACAGATTTTATCTTCTTTTTTAAATATTGCAATAGCAATAATTTTTGCAAATTTAGGATTAGAATAATTTATCTCTTGTCAAGCATATCACATCCACTTAGAGTATAAACTATCTAATTATTTATAAAGTTAGAGGTCTAAACTATCATACTACAATCTATCTCTCTTAGGCACGTACCGTATCCTGATATCACAGCACGTTGATAGAGAGAACATGACGTGTATGCTAGATCAAAACCTTGATCAGAAAAATAACTCAAAAGATATATGAAAGAAGAGCATGGTTTTTATTGTATAGAAATCAAGAACAAAAGAAAGATAGAATTTGGTTACATGCTTCATCATCATCCCAAGTCGAAGGAATCTAACCACGCATTATTGCCGCCAGCATCCCTTCCATAGTTTCCCTCGCCTAAATACAATAACTAAATAAAAGAAAAAGAACTTTATAGAAAACTCCTCCCTTATACTACTACATGAGGTCCTTCTTTTATAGAGCTCATCTAGAGCTTCCTCCAAATCAAAGTTGGAGTCAATCGGGCTAAGATCGTTCAAATATCGTGAGACAACTCCTCAGCCATCCGTTCTACATCACATGCCTTAGTTTGCGCTGAGAATCATGCGAAATCATCTCTTTCTTCCTTTTCGAACAAACAGAGTAGTATCATCGATCTACATCATTAGACTCCCAAAAATCAAGCTCTTTCTATCTATCGCTCCTTTTCTAAAAAAATATTAATAAAAATATTAATTTTTAATAAATTTAAAATAATTAATATTTATTTTAAAAATTAAATTGGGATAATTAAAAGACTTATTACGCACTTATTTGGTAGGACAACACTTCACATTTGGTATCTTTGTGCCTTTCCCAAAAGAATGATTTGGTCACCAACCCAAGGTCACTCTATAAGATTTATTATTTTAATATTTCTGAGGCTTAACTTGTCAGTCAATTCCCACGAAACCAAATTTTCAGGACTTCCATGGTCTAAGATGATTAATAAGTTAGTTGTTATAAACAACACAGCATGAGAAGATATTGTTCCATCTAGGATCATCATATTCTTCTTTACG